>CAUYQU010097721.1:0-27648 GCA_963574635.1 Cheracebus regulus | reverse complement strand
GGGGAGGGGAGGAGGGGAGGGGAGGAGAGGAGGGGAGGAGAGGCAGGGAGGGGGGGGGAGGAGGGGAGGGGAGGAGAGGAGAGGAGAAGAAGAGGAGAGGGAGGAGAGGAGAGGAGAGGAGAGGAGAGGAGAGAAAAGAAGGAGAGAAAAGAAGAAGAGAAGAGAAGAAGAAACCGGTAGAAAGGGATACTTATAAAAGTTGTAAAATCTGATAAATGATAATCCAATAAATATCAATGTACCCACCAACTGGCTTATCAAACAGAATATCACCACAACTTTGTAGCTCATCATGTAATTTCCCTTTTTTTTCATCTCCTTCCCACTTCTCCAGCCATATAAATAATAGGGACTTATCATTTCAGTCCCTTATTTTTCTTCATATAGTTGTGTTCCATATATTTGTATCCCGAACATTATCTCATTTAATTTTGCCTGTTTTCAAATGTTTTACTAATGAAAATAAACCGAAAGTTTTCTGTTTCTTGACTCATATTTATTTTCCTGATATTCAACAATGTACTTTCATAGCTGTAGTTTATTCATTTTCATTACCATTTACCATTTCCTTTTGTAAGTAAACCACAATATATTCCCTCATTCTACTATTAACAGATATTTGGGTTGTTTCCACGTTTTTGTGATTAGAAACAGTGAAACCTTGAGAATTCTTACACGCACCTCCTTGTTCAAGAGATTGGGATAATAGTTAGAAAATTACTTTGTTGGCTTGTAAGAGATAAGCACTTGTAATTTTTGAGATAATGACCATTTTTCAAAGCATTTGAACAACTTTAGTGTCCTATGTGCAGTAATAATAAGTTCAGCTTGCTCCATATCCAAAAGCTTATGGATATATAAAATGGCGTTGTGCTTTCCATGTCTTGTTTAAGAGATAGTTTCCTACTCCAAATACCTAACGTTATTACATTTCCTTCTAACAGTTTAAGATATTTTCAGTTCATATTTAAATATTTAATTTACCTGAAATTGATTTTTGTTTCTGTTTTTAGGTAGACATCTACTTTCATTTATTAAATATGAATAAGAATTGGTCCCATCTATTTTTTTTTCCCCACCGCCACTCCTTCCACCCCATTCTCTAACAGAAAACTTCAGAGTATCGCAGAGAATGACAGAGGTCCCATCTATTGAAGACTCTTCCTTTTGCAGACTACTTGCATACCCACCTCTGCCATCATTCAAGTTTCCAAATATGTGTGATTCTATCTGTCTTCACAACCCTGGTTTATTTATCTCTTTCTGTACCAATACCTCAAGGTATTTTCATTGCCATAGCTTCGTGAAAATTTGTGAAACCTGGTAAGGCAATCCCTTCCTATACATTAGTGTCTACTTTAATACGGTGCTGGTTGTTCTAGGACATTTGATTTTCTATATACATTTTAGATTTAGCTTCTCAAGTTCCACTGGAATTTCATTGTCTTTATAAATCAATTTGGGGAAGCTTTATATCTTTATAATGCAGAGCCTTCTAATCCATGAATGTGGTATATCTCTTGAGTTCTTTAGGTTTCTTTAATATCTTTAGTAAAATGATACCATTTTCTTCTTAAAGAACCTTTTGGGTTAAGATTTATTCTTGGATAATTTATAGTTGTTGATGCTTTTATAAATGTATCATTTTTATTATATTTTCTAATTCTGCCATGTTTGTGGGTAACAGTATATTTTTTTGTGTGTTGATTACACATCCCACCACTTTGCAAAATTATCTTAAATCTAGTAATTTATCTGTGTCTATTTTGGATTTTGTGCATAAGTAATTATCTTATGGGAATAATGAGAAGCATCTTTCTAATCTTTATATATTTTTATTTTGCCTTAATACACAGACTCAGATATTAAGTACTGTGTTGAATAGAAGTAGTGGCAGTGGGAACTTTTTTGCCATTCCAGATTTCAAATGGAATGTCTTAATTAGTTCATTATTAAGTATGGTACTTGCTGTGAATTTTTATTGGTACCATTTATCAGGCTAGTAAAGGTACCTTCTATTTCTACTTTGCTAAATTTTTTTTTTCTTTTTAAATAAAGTAGATGTGGAATTTTATCAAACATTTTTCTGTACCTATTGATGGTTATATTTTTTTTTGAATAAATAAGCATGGTAAACTAATTGATTTTCTTGTGTAAAACCATCTTTAACATTCCTGAGGTAAACCTTACTCTGTCATTTTAAAACACTACTGGATTTTTTTTGCTAATATTTTGATAACTATCATTGCATCTATGTTCATGCAAATGTTATCCTATAATATTAGTTATTATGTGGTCCTTGTCAACTTTTGGTTTTAAAATGTTGTTAGTTTTATTAAATGCATAGAGGATTTTATTCTACAATGACTTAGGGGTTTGTGAGATATTCAAACTTATTCCTTGGATCTTTGGGAGAAGTATTATTAAAACCAAGGCTTCTACACATGTGCAAGAGTTTCTTTGTGATATTTGCATAGGAGAGTTGTTGAGGATTAATTGCAATGCAAATTTTTTTTTATTTCTGGAAGTTCTGTTGATTTTTTTTCTATATATGATCCATTTTTAACAATATTTTGCTCTTATATTTTAGATTTATATATTTATATCCTTATTTATTTGGAACATACTCATTTTAGAATTTTGATAATGAGTACTTTATTTTCTGCTTTGAAAATGTAAACCTGTTATCTCTCATGTCAGTGTACTCTCATGTTAGATTGTTTCATTGTGGTTTTGGAAATTTGGATTGCAAGTTTATCCTCAGTTTTATGCTTGACAGTCTTGTAAATGTTCGAGTTGATAGAATTTCCCTCTGAAGATGTTTTGTATTTGCTTTCGCAAATAGTGGCTGGTAATAGTTTTTATATTTCTCAGCTCAGGGTATCTTTGTTCTGTAGATAGCCTCAGTTTAATCTGAATTTCATTGAGGGTAGGCTTCAGGTTACACATACAAAGAAAGTCCCCACTTCCCTGCAAAGTCCCTGGAAACTAACAAGGTTCTTTTCTCAGCTCTCCATGCATTTGCAAGGCTCCTCTTTAGTTTCCTCTTTGTCTTTGGCCTCTAGGAGTGACCCTTACATTTTTCTAAGGTTAACTGTACCTTTAACAATATATTTGGTCAATTCATGTATGTTTTTAGCAAATAGGTGATGGGGAGGAAGGCAGCAAATCACACTGCCATGTATGTACCTATGTTGCATGTTCTTCACATGTATCCCAAAACCTAAAATGCAATAAAAAATAATAAAAAAAATCACTGGCATATAGTGAAAAAGAAAAAAAAAAGCTTATCAGGTTCCCTAATGCATATTTTTAGAAGATAATCAGTAAGACCTTCCTCAAAGTTATTCCTCAGGATTGACAAATTCAACAAGATAAGTTCATGCTATACATCAGGAAAGACAAACATAAAAAGAAGAAAGAACACTCCTACCTGTTATCAATTTATGCCTTCCTTCCTCAGAAAACATACAGTATCTATTATTAAAGAAAATGAGTCTAAGAGATGTCCAACATTTTCAAAAGCTAATTATGACATATAACTATACACATAAACACAAAGAAAGTATGGCAATTCTATCTTATTTTTAATCCTATTGGGACAAGTTCTTACTTCTCCAAAAGTCTTCTGTTGCAATCATTGATCTTGCATCTACATCAAGTTGCAGATAACTGAGGGAGTCATAATGTAAGACAGAGAAGGGAATAAGAAAAGATAGATACGTTTCTAAAAATAAGATTGAAAATTCTATAACAAGAAGTACAACAAATATTTCTAACACAACTTCGTTGCTGTTTCTAAAAGATCAGCACAGAGTACTAATGGGTTCAGGACACACTACACGAAACAGTGTCACGTTGGCATTTGAGAAAACTGCAAAAGGGGGAAGCTCTCTGTCAAACTTCTCCTCACCCTTCTCCCCTGAAGTAGGTTATAAAAAGCTCATTTGAGAGGTGCTCTCCCTATAACCAGAAGAAAGGATCATCTTCATCCCTGAAGACATTGGATACAGACAGGAATCTTAAGAAGCCCTTGCAAAATTCCACTCAGTTTTTTAGCATTAGATTATACCCTGTTTACCCAATCATACTTCTCCACAGCTGTCCACTCTTCCTTAAACCTAAGTATAAAACTAAATGGGCTTCCCTGTTGCTTTTTCATTTCTGAAGGCTCCTATGACACATAAACTTTATATTAAATATATGTTTATGCTTTTCTTCTGTTAATCTGTCTTTTATCATAAGATCCCCAGGCATAAACCTAGTGTAGGTGAGGGAAAGATTAATTTCCCCCTACAATAATTACCATTGTATTATAGTGTTCCTTAATTACTTCTTCTAGGTACCTACTCAATAGAGATTCACAGATCCCTTTATTGTTCAGAAAACAGTCCTTTTTTGCCTCAAGCAACACATAGTATTTTTCAGATACTTAGCAAACATGTTAGGTACCACTTAATGTTAGAATTCATTCTGGGACAATAGTTCCTAAAATATGGTGGGTAGGGCTGGAGAGCAGTTGTGTTTTATTTCCGACTGGTATATATGTGAAATTTAAAATGACATTTTACAAACAATGACAACTTTCCCCTAGACATTGTATTTGCTTTATTGCCGTTTGGCAAAATTTGGTTTTCCATAATTGTCACTGATTCAATGAATACTGCACCCTTTTTTTATTATTATACTTTAAGTTCTAGGTACAAGTGCATAACGTGCAGTTTTGTTACATAGGTATACATGTGCCATGGTGCTTTGCTGCAGCCATCCCCATTATCTGCATTAGGTATTAGCACCCTTTTAAGATGATAAGTTTAATATCTGTACCGTGAAAAATTGGGGTGTGTAAAGCAAGATGGAAGAAAAGGACATGCGAGGCATGTTGTGAATAAAGTGAAAGGTATATGACTGTGTGTGC
The DNA here is from genome assembly GCA_963574635.1 of Cheracebus regulus. NCBI lineage: Eukaryota > Metazoa > Chordata > Mammalia > Primates > Pitheciidae > Cheracebus > Cheracebus regulus. Next base: position 22,730 of record CAUYQU010097721.1, on the reverse strand, counting down.
TTTTACATATGTTTTTTCTTTGATTTCCATAGAAAATTTATGAATCAAAAAATACTCTTGTTTATAGGTGATAAAAACAAGACCAAAATAATGTAAGGGACGTACCTCTCTTCACATTTTAATAAGCAGTGTGTTTTTTTCTGTCTCTGACTCCTAATACAGTTTTTCTTTCATGTGATACCATACTTATGCTCCATTCTATCAAACTCTGGTCTCAATGCAGACATACAGCACTTTGTACCAAATACATGAAATTCAGCAATCAAGCACAATATGTGGAAAGGGGTTGGGGTGGTTAGTGATGCTTATAGCACAAAAGCCATATTTGAAGTCAGAGCCTAGTCCTGGCTCTCAGATAATTCAACAAGATCCAGTATGGTAGGTATTCCAAGATATTTTCTATCCACTGAACAATGTATATTTACCAAACATGAGTAAACCTCCTACATGTATTAATTTCCTAAGGTTGCTGCATTAAATTATCACAACTGGGTGCTTAAAATAGCAGAAATTTATTCTTTTAAGTCCTGTAGGCTAGAAGTCTGAAATAAAGAGGTAAGCAGGGCCACATTTCCCCAGAAGGCTCTAGAAATGACTCCCCTCCTTGCCTCTTCCAACTTCTGGTGGTTTCCAGCAATTCTTGACATTCTTTGTCTTGGAGTCAAATCACTCCAACCTCTACCTCTATCTTTGTGTGGCCTTCTCTGTGTCTCTGTCCAAATTTTCCTCTGCTTTCTGTTATAAAAATGCCAGTCATTAAATGTAGGGCCCACTTTAAACCCAGGATGATTTTAACACAATATCATTAACTAATTAGATTTTTACCTCAAGATTCTTTATTACATTTGCAAAGACCCTATTTCCAAATAAGATTAAATTCTGAGGTTCTTGGTAGTAATAAATTTTGCAGGAACACTATCTAACCCACTACAATTATCAATAAAAGCACTGTAATAACCATATAACCATATAAGTTCAACAGACTGTTATTTTTTACTATTATTACTACCCCTAATATATCACCTTTATTTTGTATAGATGCATATCTTGTTATTTTAGAGTACACGCAGGAATCCCTATGCACATTGTACTCACTGAATTTTCATAACAATTCTATAAATATACAGAAAGTAAGCGTTATTGTTTCACATTGTGTCAATAAAGATCCAGAAATGTAGAGAAGTTAAGACTTGCAAAAATATGGATATGTGGTAAATCCAGGGAAAGAGACATTAATTCAAGCAGGACAGGAGAAAAGCAGAATTATTATGAATAAGAATGTATTGTATATGAGTGGGTTGTCTTCTCTCTTAGTCTGCAAGCTGGTCAAGAGTATGGGCATATTCTTAAAACTTTTACCTTTTACAGCATTTAATCTACTTGTTATTTATTCGTTAATCATATATTTATTGTTCTTGGCCATTAACAAACACTTAATTTACAAGCTTGTTAATTAATCCTATATAAGCATCTGTAAACCTCATGTGAGTACTGCATGGCAGAGAGTAGAACATGCATTATTCAGTCATTCCATTTATATACTTATTTGCTTATTTATTTTGGTGGGGTGGAATGAAATTTCATATTTTTCCTGCTCCTTGCAAGTTTTCACCTCACTTGATAATCATTAAGATGATTTCCTGTAAGAATTGCTTCTGAAAATGAAAAATGATTCTATAGTTGATGGATGAAAAATACAATATGGAACTAAAATGATAATATGGATATGCAAACTAAAACATTACATAGCCTGCAGTAGATTTTGACTGCTTATTTATGAAACCCTGAAAAGTGGGGTCTATAATGAAACTGTGGCTAGACCCTCAGCTGTAACATCTATCATGGAGGGTGATGGTGTACAACTACATGATAAATTGTTAAGGTCAAGGTACAATCAATATGCATACACTCGATATACAAATGTGTGACTTATGCACACCAAAAGCAGTAGATAAAAATATTATGGATTCAATCTTTTTTTTTCCTCCCAGTGGAGAACATCTTTAAGATAAATGGTAAGGATAAGTTTATATTAAGGTCACCCCCGATTTTATTTATTTAGCCTCAAAGGTAGCAGAAACAAATTACTTTTTTTAAAGGAAAAACATTCTATTTTTGTTTTTGTTTTAGCCATTATACACATGTCAATTTAGTATGTGGGAAAGTTTGATAACTCATGATTACCCACAATTACATTATAAATTATTCTTTTCACACACTTTTAATGTTTCTCTTATGCATTCTTTCTCTTTTTACTGCACTCCCTTAGACTGTCATCAGTTCTTTTAAGGTTAGTTTTCTAAATTATCTTCTCTATATTTAAGCCCTCTTGATGAACATTGCACTCTTCAATGCACACCTTGTATGTATCATTCCTTCTTTGCCAATGCGGTGACTTGCTTGTCTGATGGTAGAGCTTGGATGATGTGTTGTCTCAGGTAACACTCAAGCATTTAAATTGAAGTGTTTTATAGATAATGCACCCTCATTTGTTTTTTAACAAGATAGACATTGTATGAATTTCAGTAAAGGCAGAAGAGATGCCAGTGTTATCTACACTATTGAAGGCGAACTTAGGGAATGTAAGATTGTGTGCATGTAGACAATAGCTTAGATTACTAAATCTTTCTGTAGTCTAGAATATGGCAGCATGGTCCTTAGTCTCAGAGATATCAAGTTTATATCTCAGTTCTGTCATTTATTTTCTGGAAGAATAAGCAAGTTTCTTAATCTCTCTAAGCCTCAACTCCTTTGTATAAAATGGAGATAATAATCCCAACCTAATGGAGTTATTGCACAGTTTAAACAGACAACTGAAACAACTCAAATGTCCATTGTCAGATGAATGTATAAAGAAAATGTGATATACATACACAATGGAATACTATTCAGCCTAAATCCTGTCATTTGTGACAACATGGATGAACCTGGAGGACATCATGCCAAGTGAAATAAGCCGAGTATGGAAGGACAAATACTTTATCATTCTATTTATATGAAGCAGAGAGTATATTAGTAGTGGCCAGATGATGGGATAGAGCAGTAAATGGCAAGGTGCTGTCAAAAGAGGGAAAATTCACTGTTTTCTCCACTCACATAACTCTTCTAAAACCACCCATAGGGGATTTTACTGATACCAACTAATTCTTCAATTCACAGCAAACATTGACTCAGTATCCTACAATTTAACTCATTTCTGATTCAGAGTCAGTGCAGACTATTCAGAGTCAGTGCAGACCCCAGTAGTTAATGGTTCAGTTCCAAAAACCTAACCCCATTTTAGACGCCAGTGGCAAGTCGGGTCTTCTCATAATTCCAACTGAATAGCTATAAATCAGGTGTTCTCATTAATGTCTTCTCACGTTCCAGAATTTGCTAGAATAGCTCATGAAATTCAGGAAAACATTTTCTTACATTTACTGGTTTATCATAAAGGATACAATTCAGGAACAGCCTAATGGAAGAGATAAACAGGGCAAGATAGCAGGGTTGGTTGCAGGAACACAACCCTCCCAGTATCTACATGTGTTGATCAACCCACAAACTCTCCAAACCTCATATTTTAGGGATTTTTATGCAGGCTTCACCACATAGGCATAATGGAATTTTAATTCAATCTCCTGTACTCTCCCCTCCCTGGAGGATGGGGAATGGGCTTAAAATTCCATGTTCTAATCATGGCTTGATTTATCTGGAAGACAGCCTCCATCCAGGAGGCCACCAAGACTTGCCTCATTAGAACAAAATATGCTTCTTTCATCAGGATATCCAATGGATTAGAAGCTCTATGTCAGGAACCAGAGTCAAAGACCAAATATTAGAACAAAAGATACTCCTAGGACCCCTATTACTATAGACATGACAAGGGTTTTAGGAGTTCTGTGTGAGGAACCAAGGACAGAGACAGAAATATATTTTTATTATGTCACATTGTTCAATGTGTATACCATTTCAGTTCAATAAAAACAAACACCAAAAGGGATACAAGGAATCTTTGGGAGGTGCTAGACCCATCTATTACCTTGATCATGGTGGTGGTTTCATGGGCATTTCCACATGCACAAATTCATCAGATTGTATCTATTAAATATGTACAGCTCTTTATATATCAATTAAAGATTGTGCCTATTAAATATGTACAGCTCCTTATGTATCAATTGTAGCTTACTCAAGTTGGTAAAAATAAAATGTAAAGTAAAATAGACAATCAGTTTGTAAGCCACCTAAATTTGGGCATGAAAATGTCTCTGAACATAAGTGGATTGATCCAGAAATTCCTGTTATCAATATCTACATTAATGTATTACTATAAGTGATTAGAATTATGTCCCTTCAGATGGTAAAAATGTTTAAATATGATACTTACAGAATTCAAAAAATACTTTCTGAGCACCCACCACAGGCTCCTATAAAGCATTTAACAGAGGACCTTGCCCGAGGTCAATGCTCAGGGGATGTTAACTCTATGACCATCATTATTTCAAGGATACACTGCAGCTCTGCTTCCTTAAATGCTGACATGTGGTTAAAATACCAAAGAGTCACTTTCTATTAGCAGACCTTATGGAGCTCACCTGTTGAACAGCTTCTTATGGGGATTAATGTGCTTCTGAGAAGCTGCTTACAAAAGGAAAGGACTTACTTTTGGAAGCTATTTTGTGGTAAGGTATTTAATAGGACTTTGAGGGAATATTTTTTTCACTTTATGTAAGCTATTTATATGTTTACACAGATTATTGAGTCTTCAGAAATTGTTTGTTTGCACCAAATCCATGCCAAAGAGAAGTTGATGTTTTCTCAGTGACTTGAATGTTAATCTATGGCATATATCCATTACCTGCATCTCTTACTTTTCCAAGATTGACACTTATTTTTAATAAGCCTTTAGATTAAAAGACATGGCTTTTAAAATAAACCTTCCCCATATGGCCACCTGCTTCTAAACTGAAAAGAAATGTAAAGAGAAAGGCAGATAGAATGTTCTCCTTTTTTGTTTAAAACACTAATCTTCCTAAAGAGCATTGGAGCCTTCATCAAACCCAGTCTGTCAGAATAATGTATTTATTACATGACAGGGAAACATTTGCTCTGCTCTGGGTTTGGTGTCTTAGGTGTACCATTTTGCCATTACCACCACTTATTAAAAGCATTTTGAAACTTTAATTTTTCAAAATCCAGCAATGCAATCCCCACTGCTATTAATCTTGGTCTACAAGTACTAGCTTTCACCAATTAAAGTTTGTGAATTAGAGAATTAGCGGATTCCCTCTGCTACTGAATGACCACCTATGCTGTTTCTCTCTACCCAGCCCTGTGTGCTTTATAGGACAAACATGTAAATATGAGCTGAAGAACAATAAAATCAGATAAGGGAAACCATTTAACCAAAAAAGTTTATAATGTATTCCCAAATCATAAGAAATTTCTGGATGAACTGCTCTTTAGGAATATTCATAGCAAACTTTTCAGGACAGTCTGTCAATCTATCTATCTACTTATTATCTATTTCTTTTCACTTAAATGGTCTAAAAAATACGAACAGAGAAGAGTACAAGATTGTTGAAACTCAATCAAACTTAATTAGTAGGATGTCACTTTCCTTTAGCAAATGCAAGTGTTTAGATTATTTATTTTAGATGCTGATAGAAAGTCTGGTTCTTCCACACTTATGAGCAGCTCTCAATTGGGAATTCCTGTGAACTCCTCCTTGAGTTTAATAATTTCCTAGAATGGCTCAGAAAAATTGCTTACACTTACTGATCTATTATAGAGGATGTAATTCAGGAGCAGCCTCATGGTAAACATGGATAGGACAAGGTGTGGGCACAGACTCAGAGAGCTTTCATGCCCTCTTGAGGCACATAACCAACAAAGTACCTTCATGTCTTTACCAATCCAGAAGCTCTCCAAACCCCATATTTTAGAATTTTTAATGCAGCCTTCAAGACATAGGTACAGTATACATATGAACAATCAGTTTATGTGTGTGTGTGTGTGTGTGTGTGTGTGTGTGTGTGTGTGTGTATAGAGAGAGAGAGAGAGAGAGAAAGAGAGAGAGACAGACAGAATCTGGCTCTGTCTCCCAGGCTGAAGTGGAATAGGTCCATCTTGTCACACTGCAACCTCTGCTTCCCAGGCTCAAGTGATCCTCCAGTCTCAGCCTCCTGAGTAGCTGGCACTACAGGAGTGAGCCACCATTCCTGACTAATTTTTGTGCTTTTGGTAGAGATGGTTTTTCGCCATGTTGGCCAAGTTGATCTCAAACTCCTATGCTCAAGTGATCTGCCTGCCTCAGCCTCTCAAAGTGCTGGGATTACAGGCATGAGCCACAGCAGTCAATTTTCAATTTGGTTTCCTCTAACTCTCCCCTCCCTGGAGGATATAGAAACAGGTAGATGGAAGGAAGGCTAAAACAGAAGCAAGGCAAAAGACCACATACTATCAACTAACCACATAAAATTTATTGAGTGCTTTCACTGCCTGAGAGGTGGTCTCCCTTAAAATATCATATCCTGATGTATTTTGGCTTATGATAACTTTCATAATAATATACAATCTTAAGCACTGTCTTAGAAACTTTTTACTTTTTCTCCATATTTTTGTGTAGCATATGTTAAAAAGTTATTTTAAATCAATATATTTATTGTATATCAACATGTTATTAAAATTATATAATACTACCAACTTAAATGAAATACATACTATCCATTATATATATATATATGTAGATTTTATTTTACACTGTTTAGGTATTATTTGTCTAAAATTTCATTAAAATTAGATAATATACCATATTTGATTTTGGTACCAAATGTATGCCAAAATCCTAGAAAGAAAGCCAGTAGTTTCTTCTAATTGTGAAGTATAATACATAACTTTTCTCATTGATTGTGTCGTAATAAAGTCAACAATATTAGATATTGGGTTAAACTATACAACACTTTTTTTTTGCATCTATTGAGATTATCCTCTGTTCTCCTATAGTCCATTAACATAGCAAATTCCATATATTACTAATTTTCTGTTCTTGAACTTTCTTTGTATTCCTGTCATAAACTGCATTTGTTAATGTTGTATTACTTTTTAATACTCTGTTGGATGTGGTTAAGCTAATGTTTTATTTAGGTTTCCATCATATCTTATACCATCCTTGGCCAAGATTATCCTAGCCCCATAAATGAGTCAGAGTTTATCTCATTTTCCATTGCCTCTTAAACCTTGCATAAGAATGAATTATCTATTTCTTAAAATTTAGTGGAACTTATATGTCACCTCTATAGGCCTTGGACTTTGGCTTAAGACAATGGTTCCCAACAGAGAAAGTGGACAGTTTTGCCTCCCACGGGACATTTGGCAGTCTGGTTGTCACAACTGGTGGGTGGGGTTGCTACTAGCATCTAGCAAGTGTGATCAGGAATGCTGTTCAAAATATACAAAATATAGGATATCCCCATCCCCACAAAGAATTATCTAGCCCAATATGTCAAATAGATGATGTTAGAGAAATCCTAGGTTAAAGAAAGAAGGAAGAAATTTGTTATTGCAACTTCAGGTGACTTATGGTTTTTGTCTACCTAAGATTTTCACTTCTTTTTTTTTTTTTGCCAATTTACTACTTAAAATATTTTAATAATTTCATTCATTAATTTTTTCCAGTGTTTGAAAGGTAGTTGTTCTAAATATTCTCCAAGTACTTTTAGTCTCACATCTTTTTAGACAATTTACCATTTCCTTAACAAATTTTATTTATATCGTAACAACTTTTTTTCTTGAATCAGTCTTGTAAGAGCTGTGTTTCTCTATTTAATATTTCCAAAATATGGAGTTATATCTTTGTTAATAATCTCTATTGTTTCAGGTTTTACCATTTTTTTTTCCTAGAGATTTCTGCCATTATCTTATTTCCCTCCTTTCTTCTGTTTAGGTTCATTGTATTGTCATTTTTCTATCTTCTTACACAAATGTTTTTTTTTTTCCTGTATGAATCCATTTGTTTGAAATTCTAGAAAAGGCAAAACTACAGTGATAGAAAGCAATTACTGGTTTTCAGGAGATAATGAATGAGCAGAAGGTTTAGCCTGCAAAGAGACATAAGGGAACTTTTTGTGGTAATGGAAATACTCCATATCTTCTATGTGGTTACAGTTTTTGACTCTTCCGTTTTTATTGAAATTCATTAAGTTTTGCATTTAAACATGGTGAACTTTATTATACGTAAATTATACTTCAAGAAAGCTGATTTAAAAAATAGAGCAAAAGCCAGACTTTATGTGCCTTCTGCTGAAGAAACTCAAAACCACCCATACTCTTTGCTAAACTGCTATATATGAATATGATCCAGTCTCTGTATACAGCTGCAAATTTGAAGGAAATGTAGAGAATGAGGGAGTATGTTAAACTATACCAAGAGTATGAATTCAGCAAGATACAGATTATGAGAAACTCTACAGGTCAAATAGCCAGGGTGCTTTAATAAATACTTTTCAAGAATTTAAAAGATATATTAAATTGAAGAATAAATAGACATGATTAATCCAAAGTGTCTAGAAATTCACAGTTGGGAGATAAAAAATTTTAAAAAAATAGGAAGTGATGACTATAAGCCAGAATACTAGTTTCTTTGGAAGGGAAGGAGGGACTGTAATTGAAATGGGTCATTTGGAGGGTCTTCCAGGGTGGCTGGAAACTTCTAGTTATGTACCCACATTAAGGTTACAATGGTGTGTATCTTACATCAATACCGTAAGCTAAAGATTCCCTAAGTGTGGTATCAGATAAACAACATCTGCATCCCCTGAGAAATTGTTAGAGATGCACATTTTCAGACCCCACCCCAGGCTTCTGAGTAAGAACTCTCAAGATGGTGCCCAGCAATCTGCCTTTTAACAAGCTCTCCATGGTCAGGTATGGTGGCTCATGCCTGTAATCACAGCACTTTGGGAAGCCAAGGCAGGCAGATCACGAGGTCAAGAGTTCGAGACCAGACCAGCTTGATCAACATAGTGAAACCCAGTCTCTAATTAAAAAAAAATTAGCCAGGCAGTAGAATCACTTGAACCCAGGAAGAAGAGGTTGCAGTGAGCTAAGATTGCACTATTGCAATCTAGCCTGGGCAACAAGAGTGGAACTCTGTCTCAAAAACAAACAAACAAAAAGCTCTCCAGGTGATTTGATGCACTCGAACACTTATCAACCACTGTACTAAATCATACATTTGTTCTGTGTCATTTGCTGATTGTGTGTTTTATTTGACAAAAAGCAGATTCTTTTTTTAAGTTGCAAAGCAATGTTTTTTGAAAAAGGCAATGGGAACCTCTATTTATATATGCATATTTAAGTGTTAAATAGAACTAAATTTGGCTGGAAAAAGCCTCTGTACTTGCATACTTGAGTTCTTACATATGAACCTCAATCTAACTCATATGTAAACAAACTTAATACCTAAGTTAGGCTAATGCTTCCATATCAATTGATTAGTCTCAAGTCAATAACAGCAGCCATACAGCGGGTGGCCAACTATTCAAACATTGTTCAAATAAGGTAAAACCTTGGCTGTAACCAATCCAGATGTTTCTGTACCTTATTTCTGGTTTCTGTATGTCACTTTCCTTTTTCTGTTCATAAATGTTATCCAACCATGTGGCAGCCTCAGAGTCTCTCTGGATCTGTTCTGGTACTGGGAACTGCCCCATTCACAGATTGTTTTTCTTCTTTATTGCTCAATTAAACTCTTAAATTAATTGGTTTAAAGTTTTTTTAATACATTTTATATATTTATATGCTATAAGTGTGGAAGGACATGCATCAGACTCTTAGCATTAACTCAAGGAAGTGGAATAAAACGAAGAATTTAGTTTTTTTAAAATATCTTTGTATTATGGACTTAATAATGGAGACGAATATTGAGTTTTGTATTAAAAAACACAAAAACTAAAACAATGACTAAGACTTCTCTAAATTGTGGTCTCTCAAATACTTGTGAACCACCAGATGTTAATAGTCCTCCAGTTAAAATGTTTTTTAGTCAAATAAATGTGTAAAAAACAGACAAAGGGTACAAAGTTTCAGTTAAACAGAAGTAATACATTTGGTGATTTATTGCATAGCACGGTGACTAGAGTTTATCATAATGTAGTGTATATTTCAAAACAACTAAAACAAAGGATTTTAAATGTTCTTGTCAGAAAGAAATGATAAATATTTGAGGTGATGCCTATGTTAATTAGCCTGATTTGATCATTCCACAGTGTATACATGTATTGAGACATCAAATTGTACCTCATAAATATATATAATTATTATTTCTCAATTAAAACTAAAACAATTTAAATAGATCTCAGAATTTCAAAATACAAATTAGCATTTTAAATGTTGTAACAATGCGTATTTAACTTCAGCCAGCATTTTCTGATTTTTTTTAAACTATGAACACTTTGAACACTTTCTCTACCAAATTCCTATTAATATCTGGCAGCAATGGTGTGCTGGAGCCAGTTGATAAGAACTTGTGAGAAACAACTGTTCACATATCTTCTCAAATCTGTGTTCAGACATACCAAGTTGGTATCTTGAAATTGATTTAGCTGAATTATGAGAAGTTGTTGAATAGAAACCTGTTAGTAAGTTTTGACTTAATTTTTATTTTTTTGATACAGTAAGTAATTAAAAACAAACCACACCCTGTACCCTATTCAGTAGACAATATCATCAATTGTATGTATAGATTTATAATTTATAAAAATTTTTCAAATATGTTACCCCATTTGCTCCTGCCAGCAGATCTGTGTGGTAGTATGATATTAAACACCCGTTATGACATGAGTCACACACCTAACACTGTTCTCAGTGGTTTATATACATCAACCCATACATAAAAACATCAACTCATACCCTTCCAACAGAGCTCTGAGGTATTGCTACATTATTGCACTTATTTTACACATGAAGTAACTGAGGCACAGAAAATTCAGCTATCTTGTCTAATATCACTGAGCAAATGAGTGGAGGCATGGGGGTAGGTTTAGTCCTGGCTTCTGGCTTCAAACTCTCTGCTGCCTATTTTACTCAATGGCCTCTCTGAAGTAATGGCACTGTGGTTTTCACAAGACTGCGGTCAGAGTAATAACAAAACAGCACCGGGGGCCAGTATCTGCCTTATGCACATGGACTTGGGATATGTTTCATGGGAACACATGTTTTCCTGTTACTTCTAAGAGTCGGAAGGATATCCTTGGTTCAAAGTCCAGAACTTGAGGCTTGAAGAAGTTCATGCCTTGTTTGAGTTGCCAATATTACCTATCATTCAAAAAGTATCTACTTATATGCTTTAATTACAAAAATAGTACATTCTAATTGCAGCTGATAGAACCATGCAAAGATACATAAAGGAAAAATTTGTAATTTCCTCACCCACCCGACCTTCATTTCTACTCTACTGAAGTGAACAGTTTTAATACTTGACACAAAGCTTTCCATAATCATCATCTTCTTCAAGGAGAATTAAACACAAATGAATTCTCAAATGTCTTAGAAAACGTCTTGGTCATCATTGCATGTAACAGAAATGGGGCAATTGTATGTGGATTCCTTTTCAACTTGCTGGTCTAATTGAATAGTAAGTCATGGAGATTATTCTATGTCCATAGATGATTGTGGCTTCATGTCTTTAAATCTAATTCTGTAATCCATTTTGAAAGCCTTTTGGGATCTGTGTAAAAAGCTGCTCTAACAAATTATTGTTCCTCATATATCCAGATTAATTATCTTAGATACTCCTGCTCCATCATGCATTAAGTTCTCGGCAAAAACTTCAAGAAGTTCATTGTTATTGCCATATAATTCTACTGGATTCATTAAGGTGCATTTCTTCCTTACCCCTCCCCCAGCTATTCTTACTTTTCTTGTGGATGGCCTAAAATCTGCTTGTCAAACTCCCCTCTAAAGGGTTCCCCTGGGACTACAGAAACATTGTTTTGCAACTCAAAAATAAATTTTTAAAAAGTCAAAATCTTTCTAGTTTTAGATTTTCCTAGAAGGAAAACCTAAAACTAGAAAGATGGGCAGGGCTGGATTTCTTCCTTGGTCCACATGCAGTTCACACTCTGATTGCTTATGAAGTCCCAGAGGATATCCCTTTAGAGAGAGGCTTTTATGTTTTATGTTATAATGTCCAAATCATAATCTTGCATAGGATTTGTTTGGATTTTTATTTCCAGGAAAGTTTTTGGGGAAAGATAATTTTGGTGAGATGCAAGGATTAACTGCTTTTCCAGAGACTCATCTACAAGTATGCAGTTTGTCATAAGAGATCTTGGTTCTCATCCTTTTGTCTGTGTCAATTTCGAAGTCTCCCTGACGACATTTTCAATACTGTCATTTTGCAAGAATTTGCCCGGCAGGTATCCCTCATTGCTTATCTTTGACGGGTAATTTCATGAATTTTCTCACTAATTTATTGGTAACAGATGAGCTTTAACATTCTTTGATCCAATGACAGTTTTAAATATACTATCTCCAAACCTGGCATTTACTTTGAGAGTAAATGATAACAAGAGCACTGGAGTCATGGTAGTTCTGTTCTGATGAGTTCTGGAAGTCTCAAGTCAATATCTTCTATTCTATGGACCAGAACTTAGCATCTGGTATTGAAAATACTCACTTATTTATTCAAAACATCTTTTTTTGTAAAGCTTGGAATTTTTCTCAATATGTTTCTTGAAATACGTTTTTTTTTTTTTTATTATTATTTTACTTAAAGCTCTGGGGTACATGTACAGATCTTGCAGGATTGTTACATAGGTATACACATGCCATGGTGGTTTGCTGTCTCCATTTCCCTGTTACCTACATTAGATATTTTTCCTAATGTTATCCCTCCCCAATCTCCCCACCCCCCCATCCCTCCTCTAGCCCCCCATCCCCCAACAGACCCCAGTGTGTGATGTTCCCCTCCCTGTGTCCATGTGTTCTCACTGGTCCACACCCACCTATGAGTGAGAACATGTGGTGTTTGGTTGTCTGTTCTTGTGTCAGTTTGCTGAGAATGATGGTTTCCAGATTCATCCATATCCATGCAAAGGACATGAACTCATCCTTTTTTATGGCTGCATAGTATTTCATGGTGTATATGTGCCACATTTTCTTTATCCAGTCTATCATTGATGAGCATTTGGGTTGGTTCCAAGTCTTTGCTATTGTAAACAGTGCCAAAATGAACATACGTGTGCATGTGTCTTTACAACAGAACGATTTATAATCCTTTGGGTATATACCCAGTAATGGGATTGCTGGGTCACATGGTATTTCTAAGTCCTTGAGGAATTGTCACACTGTGTTCCACAATGGTTGCACTAATTTACACTCCCACCAGCAGTGTAAAAGTGTTCCTATTTCACCACATCCTTTCCAGTATCTGTTGTCTTCAGATTTTTAAATGATTGCCATTCTAACTGGCATGAGATGGTATCTCATTGTGGTTTTGATTTGCATTTCTCTAATGACCAATGATGATGAGGATTTTTTCATATGTTTGTTGGCCACATAAATGTCTTCTTTTGAAAAATGCCTGTTCATATCCTTCCCCCACTTTTTGATGGGGTTGTTTTTTCTTGTAAATTTGCTTTAGTTCTTTGTAGATTCTGCATATTATCCCTTTGTCAGATGGGTAGCTTGTAAAAAATTTTTTCCATTCTATTGGTTGCCAGTTCATGCTAATGATAGTTTCCTTTGCTCTACCCATCTGACAAATGGGATCTAATTAAACTCTAATGATTGTTTCTTTTGCTGTACAGAAGCTCTGGAGTTTAATTAGATCCCACTTGTCTATTTTGGCTTTCGTTGCCAATGCTTTTGGTATTTTAGTCATGAAGTCCTTGCCTATGCCTATGTACCTTGCCTAGGTTTTCTTCTAGGGTTTTTATGGCATTAGATCTTATATTTAAATCTTTAATCCCTCTGGAGTTAATTTTTGTAAAAGATGTAAGGAAGGGGTCCAGTTTCAGCTTTCTGCACATGGCTAGCCAGTTTTTCCAACACCATTTATTAAACAGGGAATCCTTTCCCCATTGCTTGTTTTTGTCAGGTTTGTCAAAGATCAGATGGTTGTAGGTGTGTGGCATTGCTTCCGAGTCCTCTTTCTGTTTCATTGGTCTATTCTGAGTGGTGTTTTTCCACTTTGTAAATTATAGTTGCTAACTGCTGGAATACAAGAAAACTATAGATCTAAGTGTAAATTGCTCATTTTTCTGCCCAACTTTCTGAAATGGCTTGCTAGTAGTACTCATAGATTTTATATGAATGCATTTGAATGTTCTATATTAGTAATGTTACATGTCTATTAGATGTATTCCAATAGCATAGCCAAGAAATACTGGATAATCACATGCATAAAAGTTCTCCATGAATCATGAAACTGAAAAGTTTTTCATTTTTCTTGCTTTTGAGTTTATAACCTATTTTCAATGTCACCAGTTCAACCATTCCTTTTACTCCAGTTTTTTTTTTTTCAACAGTATCCTGAGAAGTGGGCCCTCAGGTTACAAGTTGCAAGATGTTGAATGCAAACTAATCAGTGGATGCCCGAGTAGCCACATGAAAGCTCACTAGAAACAAGTTATTATAAAGCATCAGAAGCCAAAAGAAACACAATTCTAGCCACATATGTATAATTTTAAATTTTCTAGTAGCCATACTTTAAAAATAAAAATGAAAGAGGTGGCAATAGTAGTAATATGTTTTATTTACTTAGATGCATGAAAATGGTGTAATTTCTACATGTGATCAATATAACAAACGTGTTACTGAGATATTTCACTTGATTTTTTCATACCAAATGCCCAGAAAGTGGTGTGTATTTTACACTTGAAACACATCTTCATGTGGACAAAGCATGTTTTAAGTGCTGGTAGATATATATGGCTAATAGCTATCATACTGGACAATATGGTGATATTATGGTAGTGGTTAAGTATAACTAATGTATTGGGTTGTTCATAATGTTCATATTCTGAGAGCCAGGTATGTAAGATCTCAAGAACTAAACAAACTTTAATCAACTTGTTTTCTTCTATGTGTGACAGCACATTAAATAATATAATTGCTTCTATTTCTAAGTTTTGTTCAGTTTACTACTTCTGTGTGTTGCTCATTTAATCCTGTTGATGGATTTTTGAGGCAAAAGTAGTAATATTATCTGTCATTAGTTCATTATGAAGATTAAATGAGTAGAATTAAATAAAAGCTCTTAGTGCACTGCCTGAAATGTCAGTGAAAACTCAGGAAATGTTAATAATTGTCATTATCATGGTTGTCATTACCAGTCATAATGGCATGAATTTTTTCCTTATTTACAGTTTGGGAAGCTTGAAACTTTTAGACATTATTAAATGTCACAGGACATGTAAGTGGTAGGAGGTAAGTTCACTTTAATTTTAAAAATTGGTATGAAAATGCTATTGAATGTTACTTCTGGCTTACTCTAATATTTGAGACAATGCTCAAGTACATAAAGAGAAAAGTTTGTAGTCCATCCCCTACCATCCCCTACCTTGACTCAATCATTACAAAAGCCCCCTGCTTGTCCCTCCACACTGCTTGTCCCTCCACACTGTTGTCCTTGCTCACACAATCATATACTAACTCCCATATGCACACAGAAAGCTTTTTCCCCTTACTTTGTGCAAATATAAGCCTATTATACTAAAGCATTATTCTGCATTTTTTTGAGACAGGGTATGATTCCCATCACCCAGGCTGGAGGGCAGTGGCATGATGATAACTCACTGCAGCCTCAACTTCCTGGGCTCAAGTGATCTTCCCACCTATGCCTCTGAGTATCTGGGACTACAGATGTGCACCATCGTGCCCAACTAACTTTTTGGTATTTGTTGTAGAGATGTGGTTTTTCCATATTTTCCAGACTGTTCTTGAATTCCTTGGCTCAAGCACTCTGTACACCTTGGCCTCCCAAACTGCTGGAATTACTGGCATGAGCCACTGTGCCTGGTCTACAATTTGTTTTTCTTCTTTAGAAAAGTTAGTATAGGTTTCTCCTCAGATCAGTGGGAATTTATGGTTTGCATTTTATACATCAACTCTCTAACCCATGTGGAATTTATTTTGGTAAATGCTAGAGAGATGAGATTTTTAACTATTTCTTTTGGTAATATGAAATTTGTCCTGGCACCATTTGAGTTTTCAGTTTTGTTATGATGATCCACAGGTCACTTCTTAAAACAGATATTCAATGGCTTGAATTATGTAGCTATACAGTGCCGATTGGTACTCATTCAACAAGTATTTATTGGTGTCAGTTGTCTGTAATCATTAAGCAAAAAAAAATCCAATAATACTCATCATTATGGAACTTGCATTCTAAGTGCAGGGAGAAGGCAGAGATGTAAGTAAACCATATACTGTTGGGAAATGATTAAATATAAATGTCGAGGCAGAAAATACACATCCAGGTTAAAGGGATTGTGGAGTTCTGGCGTGGGGACTGGTTGCAAAACTAAAGTGGTCAAGAAGCTCTTCAATGAGGTGTTTCCTGAAGAAACAGCTAGAATATATGAAGGATGTGAGAAAGGCATCATAGAAACTAACATAGAAGAACAGGCCTAAGGAACATTCTGTGAAAATACTCTAATATAGAAGAGTGGCTGGTCAGTTCTAGGAACATCAGGGAGGTGAGTGTGGCTAGAGCACTGTGACCCAGGAAGAGTCTTTAGGGATGACATCAGATAGATGAAAGAACACTGGTTAATGTAGGGCTTTGCAAGTTATTACAGTGACAGCTTTTAATCCAAGATCAATAGGGGAGCTATTGAGTTTTGGCACCACAGTGTATGTTGTTTTCTGACTTACCAGTTAAAATGGTTATTTTGAATATATTTTTAGAAAGCATGACTATAAGATTTCCTGATGTGTAAGATGTCCATTTATTGAAATGGGGAGATTTCCAGTTCAAGAAGAATGTGGTATTGGTTAGGAGATCAGTTAAACTTGATATGATGCTTAGACATACAAATAGTGATGCTGAGTAGGCAATTATGTTCTTTGGAGGTCAGAAAGGAGGTCTAAACTGAAAATATAAATTAGATGTTATTAGCATAGAGACTGTATATAACACCATTAGACTAGGAATATTCATTCAGGGAGTATGTACATGTACCTAGTAAAGTGGGACATAGATGCAAGGAAGAGAAGAACCAGCTAAAGAGATTGCATAGGAACCAGTGACTTAAGCAGAAAACTCAAAAAATTGTCCCTAGGTGGCCGATATTGTTTGGATCTGTGTCCCCACCCTAATCTCAAGTTGAATTGTAGTCCCCAGTGTTGGAGGTGGGACCTGGTGGGAGGTGGTTCGATGATAGGGGTGGAATTCTCATGAATGTTTAACACCATCCCCTTAATGCTGTTCTTGTGATAGTGAGTGAGTTTTCATGATAACTGGTTGTTAAAAAGTGTGCAGCATCTCCCTTTTTGCTCTCTCTTGGTCCTGCTTCTGACATGTAAGATGACTTCTCCGGCTTTGCCTCTTGCCATGAGTAAAAGTTCCCTGAGGCCTTGCTGGAAGCAGATGCTGCCATGCTTCATGTACAGCCTGCAGAACTATGAGCCAGTTAAACCTCTTTGCTTTATAGATTACCCAAGGTCAGGTGTTTCTTTATAGCTATATGAGAATGGACTAATACACTGGCCAACTGAATGAAATGTTGGGTGCATAGATATTATATAAGATAGCTCTTCTAGTCGAATTGAACCCTTTACCATTATGTAATGCCCTTCTTTGTCTTTTTGGTTTTTGGTGGTTTAAAGTCTGTTTTGTCAGAAACTATGATTACAATCCCTGCTTTTTTCTGTTTTCCATTTGCTTGGTAAATTGTCCTCTATCCCTTTTTTTGGAGTCTATCCATTTCTTTGCATGTGAGATAGGTATCTCAAATACAGGACACCGATGGGTCTTGACTCTTTAACAAGGTTGTCAATCTGTGTCTTTTAACTGGGGCATTTATCCCATTTACATTTAGGGTTAATATTGTTATGTGTGAATTTGATTCTATCATCATGATGCTGGCTTGTTATTTTGCAGACTTGTTTATGTAGTTGCTTTACAGTGTCATTGGGGTGTGTGCTTCAGTGTGTTTTTTGTAGTGGCTGATAGCAGTTTTTTCATTCCATATTTAGCGCTTCTTTCAGGAGCTCTTGCAAAGCAGACCTGGAGGTGGTGAATTCCCTCAGCATTTATTTATCTGCAAAGGATTTTATTTCTCCATCTCTTATAAAACTTAGTTTAGTCAGATAGGAAATTCTGGGTTGGAAATTCTTTTCTTTAAGAATGTTGAATATTGGCCCCCAGTCTCTTCTGACTTGTAAGGTTTCCACTGAGAGGCTGACTGTTAGTCTGATGGGCTTCCATTTTTAGGTGACCTAGCCTTTCTGTCTGGCTGTCAATAATATTTTTTCTTTCATTTCAACCTTGGAGAATCTGATGGTTATGCCTTGGGGTTGATCTTCTTATGAAGTATCTTACTGGGGTTCTCTGGATTTCCTGAATTTGAAAGTTGGTCTGTCTTGCTAGGTTGGGAACGTTCTCCTGGATGATAACCTGAAGTGTGTTTTCCAGCTTCGTTCCATTCTCCCTGTCTCTTTCAGGTTCTCCAATTAGTTGTAGGTTTGGCATTTTTACATAATCTCATAGTTCTCGAAGTTTTTTTCATTCTTTGTATTATTTTTTTTCTCTCTAATCTTGTCTGCCTGCCTTGTTTCAGCAAGATAGTATTCAAGCTCTGATATTTTTTCTTCCCCTTGGTCTATTCAGCTGCTGATACTTGTGTTTACATTGTGAAGTTCTCCTGTTGTGCTTTTCAGCTTCATCAGGTCATTTATATTCCTCTCAAAACTGTTTATTCTGGTTAGCAGCTCCTGTGATTTTTTTATCATGGTTCTTAGATTCTTTGCATTGGGTTAGAACATACTTCTTTAGCTCACTGAAGTTTGTTACTAACCACATTCTGAAACCTACTTCTCTCAATTCATCCATCTCAGTCTCAGCCCAGTTCTGGCCCCTTGTTGGAGAGGTGCCACAATCATTTGGAGGAGAAGAGGCACTCTAGCTTTTTGAGATTTTAGCATTTTTGCATTAATTCTTTGTCATTTTTTGGATTCATCTTCCTACAATAATTGAGGCTGCTGACATATGGATGGGGATTTTGTGGGGTCTCTTTCATTGACGTTGTTGTTGCTCTCTGTTTTTCATTTAGCAATCAGGGCCCTCTTCCATAGGGCTACTATGCTTTGCTGTTGGGTTCACTTCCGACTTCATCTGGGTTCCTCCTGCAATTTGAGGTGTCACAAGTGGAGGCTGTAGAACAGCCAAAGATGGCAGCCTACTTTTTCCTCTGGGAGCTCCGTCCTGGAGGCACGCTGACCTGATGCTGATTTTCTTATTATCGGACATTTCAATAGTTTCCATATGTTAGCAATCATTAAAAAAAAAAAAAACTTTAGGAAATATTTTTGTTCGTTTTGATTTTGTATTTTGAAATAAATTTATGAAAATAAATCCTGGCTTCCTCCAAGATGGCTGAACAGAAACAACTCCAGTGCACAGCTCCCAGTGAGAGAGGCACAGAAAGCAAGTGATCTCCACATCTCCAAATGAGGTACCAGGTTCATTTCAATGGGACTGGTTGGACAGTGGGCAGAGCCCAAAGAGGGCAAATGGAAGCAGGGTTGGGTGCTGCTCCATCCGGGAAGTGCAACTGACCAGAGTATCAGAGGATTCCCTCCTCTGGCACACCAGTCCAGATACTGTGCTTCTCCCAAAGCCTCTGCAACCGACAGACCAGGAGACCTTCACTGGGCTGAAAAGCGTCCAAGTTACCTGTGCAGAGTTGAATAGCAGTGCTAGCCAGTGCCACGGATTTTCGGCACAGATATAGGCAGATGCATTGGCTGGCTGAGAGAGCTACCAGCCCCCTGGAGAGAGGGGGTGCTAAAAGCAGGGAGACAGGCAATAAACTAGGCAGGTCCCTCTCCTGACAAAGCCCAGCAGGCTGAAGCCCTCTCACTTGAGGGTTTTGCAGCCAGCACATCAGTTCAAGCTTTACACGGAAGGATCAAGCTCGGTGGAAGGAAGAGCATCCACCATTACAGAGGTGTGCCTAATCTCCCTGTGTAAACCAAAAGCACAGGAATCCTAACTAACAAAGGATGCAAACCTCTTCCAGGATAACTACAAACCACTGCTCAAGGAAATAAGAGAGGACACAAACAGATGGAAAAACATTCCATACTCATGGTTAGGAAAAATCAATATAGTGAAAATGGCCATACTGCCCAAAGTAATTTATGGATTCAATGCTATCCCTATCAAGCTACCATTGACCCTCTTTACAGAACTGGAAAAAAACACTTTAACCTTCATATGGAACCAAAAGAGAGCCCACATAGCCAAGACAGAAAGAACAAAGCTGGAAGCATCACGCTATCTGACTTCAAACTATTCTACATGGCTACAGTAATCAAATAGCATGGTACGGGTACCAAAACAGAGATACAGACCAGTGGAACAGGACAGAGGCCTTGAAAGATACGTGACACATCTACAACCATCTGATCTTTGACAAACCTGACAAAAATGAGCAAGGGGAAAGGATGCCCTGTTTAATAAATGGTGTTGGGAAAACTAGCTAGCCATCTGCAGAAAGCTGAAACTGGACCCCCTTCTTAAATCCTACCCTAAAATTAACTCCAGATGGATTAAAGATTTAAACATAAAACCTAACACCATAAAAACCCTAGAAGAAAACCTAGGCAACACCATTCAGGACATAGGCACGCAGGCAAGGACTTCAAGTCTAAAACACCGAAAGCAATGGCAACAAAAGCCAAAATAGACAAATAGAATCTAATTAAACTTAAGAGTTTCTGCACAACAAAAGAAACTATCATTTGAGTGAACTGGCAACCAACAGAATGGGAAAAATAATTTGCAATCTACCCATCTGACAAAGGCCTAATATCCCAAATCTGCAAAAAACTAAAGTAGATTCCCAAGAAAAACAAACAAACCCATGCAAATGTGGGTGAAAGATATAAACAGACACTTTTCAAAGGAAGACATTTAAAAAGCCAACAAACATATTAAAAAATGTTCATCATCACTGATCATCAGAGAAAAGCAAATCAAAACCACATTGAGATACCATCTCACGCCAATTAGAATGGCGATCATTAAAAAATCTGGAGACAAGAAATGCTGGAGAGGATGTGAAGAAATAGGAACACTTTTACACTGCTGGTGAGAGGGTAAATTAGTTCAACCATTGTGTAAGACAGTGTGGTGACTCCTCAAGGACCTAGAAATAGAAATACCATTTGACCCAGCAATCTCATTACTGGGTATATACCCAAAGGATTATTAATCATTCTATTATAAAGACACATGCAAATGTATGTTCATTGTGGCACTGTTTACAATAGCAAAGACCTAGAACCAACCCAAATGTCCAACAATGATATCAATGATAGACTGGACAAAGAAAATGTGCTACATATACATCATGGAATACTACGCAGCCATAAAAAAGGATGAGTTCGTGTTTTTTGTAGGGACATGGATGAATCTGGAAACCATCATTCTCAGCCAACTGACACAAGAACAGAAAACCAAATATCACATGTTCTCACTCATAGGCAGTTGTTGAACAATGAGAACACATGAACACAGGGAGGGGAGCATCATACACTGGGGTTTGTTGGGGGTGCTAAGGGAGGGACAGTGGGAGCCTGAGGAGGTTGGGGAGGAATAACATGGGGAGAAATGCCAGATATAGGTGATGGGTGGATGGAGGCAGCAAACCACCTTGCCACGTATGTACCTATGCAACATTCCTGCATGATCTGCACATGTACCCCAGAACCTAAAATGCAATAAAAAAAAATAAAAGAAATCCTGAAGATACATAGTATTTAGACAAAGAGTATAAGCTTTTCCGTGAGTCAGTATGTTTTCTGTATTTTATTTTATGAGGTTTTTCCATTAACTAAGAAATAGCCTATTATTTTGCAAAAGTAGAGATGCCATTGGCAGCACTTACTAATTAATCTTTAACTTTTTTATTTTTTGAGACCGAGTTTCACTCTTGCTGCCCAAGCTGGAGGGCAATGGCACAGTCTTGGCTCACCGCAACCTCCGCCTCCTGGTTTAAGTGATTCTCCTGCTTCAGCCTCCCGAGTAGCTGGGGTTATAGGCATGTACCAGCATGTCTGGCTAGTTTTCTATATTTAGTAGAAACAGGGTTTCTCCATGTTGGTCAGGCTGGTCTCAAGTGCCCCACCTCAGGTGATAAGCCCGCCGTGGCCTTCCAAAATGCTAGGATTACAGGCATGAGCCCCCACACCCATTAGCACTTACTAATTGTTTAACACTAGAATATATATTGGATGGTGAACATTGGTATTGAATTGTCTATGGGCTTTTCATCTTGTGTATTTATTTACTCGTCTTCATAATCTTTAGTATTTCTTGAGTACAGTTCTTGTCCTTGCATGATTCAGATGGCAGCCCCTAAATCAGCCATCTCCAATCTCTGGAGTCAGAGATCTGCACCTTCATCGTGATAGATTATCTTCTGAAGTTTTCCCACAGACACTTTGAGGAAAGAAATTTGACTGGAAAAATGGAAACTTTCCACTTGCTTCCCCAGCTGGCTTTGATTAATTATGAG
>CAUYQU010097718.1:0-34583 GCA_963574635.1 Cheracebus regulus | reverse complement strand
CCCAAATCCCCATCAATGATAGACTGAATAAAGAAAATGCACATATACACCATGGAATACTATGCAGTCATAAAAAAGGATGAGTTCATGTCCTTTGCAGGGACATGGATGAAGCTGGAAACCATCATTCTCAGCAAACTGACACAAAAACAGAAAATCAAACACCACATGTTTTCACTCACAAGTCGGAGTTGAACATTGAGAATACATAGACACCGGAAAACGTCACACAATGGGGCCTGCAGGGGGGTGGGGGGCTAGAGGTGGGATAGTTAGGAAAAATACCTTATATAGATGATGGGTTGATGGCTACAGCAAACCACCATGGCAGGTGTATATCTATGTAACAAACCTGCACATTCTGCACATGTATCCCAGAACTTAAAATACAATTTTTAAAAAGATACCTTAAAAAAAGAGAAAGAGAAGACATAAATTTAAAATATCAGAAATCAAAAAGAAGATATTGCTACAGATCCCATGGGCATTCAAATGATAATAATGGAACACTATGAACCACTATATGCCCACAAATTTGATAACACAGATAAAATGGACCAGTTCTTGAAAGGCACAATCTGCTAAAACTTACACAATAAGTAGACAATATGAATAGACCTATATATATTTTTTTAATTATGATGAATAACCTAAAAATACTGACTACACCACTATGCAATCTATGCATGAAATAAAATTACCCTTGTGCACCATAAATTTATAAAAATTTTTATATTTTTAATTTTTGTGGGTACATAATAGGTATATATATTTATGGGGTACATGAGATGTTTTGATACAGGCATGCAATATAAAATAAGCACATCATGAATAGGGTATCCATCTTCTCAAACATTTATCTATTGAGTTGGAAACCATCCAATTACAAACTTTAAGTTATTATAAAGTGTAGTTATTATTGACTATAGTCATCCTGTAGTGTTATCAAATAGTAAACCTTATTCATTATTTTTAGCTCTTTTTGTGCCCATTAATCATCCCCGCCTTCTCCCCAATGAGCCCCAACTACCCTTCCCAGACTCTGGTAACCATCCTTCTACTTTCTGTATCCATGAGTTAAATTGTTTTGACTTTTAGATACCACAAGTAAGTGAGAGCATGGGATGTTTGTCATTCCGTGCCTGGCTTATTTCACTTAACAAAATGATCTCCAGTTGCATCTCTGTTGTTGCAAATGACAGACCTCATTCTTTTTTATGGTTGAATGGTACTCCATTGTATATATGTACCACATTTTCTTTCTTTATTCATCTGTTGTTGGAAACTAGGTTGCTTCCAAATCTTACTGTAGACAGTGATGTAACAAACACAGGCGTGCAGACATCTCTTCAATACACTGATGTTCTTTCCTTTGGGTATATATACAACAGTGAGACTGCTGGATCATGTGGGAGCTCAATTTTTGTTTCTTGAGGCACCTCCAAACTGTTCTCCATAGTGGTTGTACTAATTTACATTCCCACCAACAGTGTGCAAGGGTTCCCTTTTTCCCACATCCTCACCAGCATTTGTTATTGCCCATCTTTTGGATATAAGCCATTTTAACTGGAGTGACATACTATCTAATTGTAGTTTTGATTTGCATTTCTCTGATGATCAGTGATGCTGTGTATCTTTTCACGTGCATGTTTGCCATTTGTATATGTTGAGAAATATGTATTCAAATCTTTTATCCATCTTTTGATTGAATTATGTTTTTTCCTGTAGAGTTGTTTGTGCTCCTTATATACTCTGATCACCAACCCCTTGTCAAATGAGTAGTGTGCAAATTTTTTCCTCCATTCTGTAGGTTGTCTCTTCACTTTGTTGATTGTATCCTTTGTTGTGCAGAAGCTTTTTAACTCAATGTGATCACATTTGCCCATTTTTGCTTTGGTTGCCTGAGCTTGTGGGTATTGCTCAAGAAATTTTTGCCTAGACCAATGTCCTAGAGATTTTCCCCAATGATCTCTTGTAGTAATTTTATGGTTTGAGGTATTAAAGCCTTTAATCCATTTTGATTTTTTAAATATGGCAACAGTTAGGGGTCTAGTTTCATTCTCCCGCATACGGATACTCAGTTTTCTCAGTACCATTTATTGCAGGGACTGTCTTTTCCCCAGTGTATGTTCTTGGCATGTTTGTTGAAAACGAGTTCATTGCAGGTGTGTAAATTTGTTTCTTGGTTCTCCATTCCATTCCATTGGTCTATGTGTCTGTTTTTATGCCAGTACCATGCTATATTTGGTTACTGTAGCTATGCAGTAGAATTTGAAATCAGATAATGTGATTCCTACAGTTTTGTTCTTTTTGCTTAGAATAGCTTTGGGCATTCTGGTTCCATATACATTTTAGGGCTGTTTTTTCTATTTCTGTGAAGAATGTTACTGGTATTTGTTAGGGATTGCATTGAATCTATATATTGCTTTGGGTTGTACAGACATTTTAACAATATTGATTTCTTCCAATCTATGAACATGGAATATTTTTCTATTTTTTTGGTATTCTCTCCAATTTCTTTCATTAGTGATTTATAGTTTTTATTATAGAGATCTTTCACTTTTTTGGCTAATTCCTATGTATTTAATTTTATATATGGCTATTGTAAGTGGAATTGCTTTTTTATTTTTTTTTTCACACTGTTCACTGTTGGCATAAATAAATGCTATTGATTTTTGCATTTTGATTTTGTATCCTGCAACTTCACTGAATTGGCTTATCAGTTCTAATTGTTTTATTATGGAGTCTTTAGGTTTTTCCAAATATAAGATCATATCATCTACAAACAAGGATAATTTAAATTCGTGGGTTTTTTTTGTTTTGTTTTGTTTTTGTTTTTTTTTTGTTTTTGAGACAGAGTCTCACATGTTGCCTGGGCTGGAGTGCAGTGGTGCAGCCTCGGCTCACTGCAACCTTTGCCTCCCAGGTTCAAGTGATTCTCCTGCCTCAGCCTCCCAAGTAGCTGGGATTACAGGCGCCTGCCACCATGCCCAGCTAATTTTTTGTATTTTTGGTAGAGACAGGGTTTCACTCTGTTGGCCAGGCTGGTCTCAAACTCCTGACCTCATGATCTGCTCACCTCAGCCTCCCAAAGTGCTGGAATTACAGGTGTCTTTCACAGTGCCCAACCTCCCTTTTTTTTCTTCTTCTTTTTTTTTGAGACAGAATTTCACTGTGTCACCCAGGCTGGAGTGCAAGGGCAGGATCTCAACTCACTACAACCCCACCTCCTGGGTTCAAGCAACTGCTGTGCCTCAGCCTCTCAAGTAGCTGGGACTACAGGCATGAATCATCAGACCTGACTAATGCTTTGTATTATAGTAGAGATGGAGTTTTGCCATGTTGCCCAGGCTGGTCTTGAACTCCTGAGCTCAAGCAATCCACCCTTTTGGGCCTCCCAAAATGCTGGGATTACTGGTGTGACCAATTGTGCCCATTTCTTTCCAGTTTGGATGCCCTTTATGTTTTTCTCTTGTCTCACTGCTCTAGCTAGGACTTCCAGTATTATGTTGAATAACAGTGGTAACAGTGGGCATCCTTGTCATGTTCCAGATCATAGAGAAAAGGCTTTCACTTGTTCCCCATTCAGTATGATACCAGCTATAGGTCTGTTGTTATGATGGTGTATATTCCTTCTATCCCGTTATTTTAGAATTTTTATCATGAAGCAATGTTAAATTTTATCAAATGCTTTTTCATCATCAATTGAAATAACCATATGGTTTCTATCCTTCATTATGACGATATATCACAACAAATGATTTGCATATGTTGAACCATCTTTACATCCCAGAGAAATCCCACTTGGTCATGGTGAATGAGCATTCTGATGTATTGTTGAATTCAGTTTGCTAGTATTTTGAGGATGTTTGCATCAATATTCACCAGAGATATTGGCCGGCAATTTTCTTTTTTGATTTGCCTCTGTCTGGTTTTGGTATGAGGGTGATACTGGCCTCAAAGGATGAATTGGGAAGTACTCTTTCCTCCATTTTTCAGAATAGTTTGAGTAGGACTGGTATTAGTTCTTGTTTGGTAGAATTTAGCCTTGAAGCCCTGATGTCCTGGGCTTTTCTTTACTGGGAGACTTTTTATTAATATTATGGCTTCAACTTCATTTCTTGTTATTGGCCTATTCTGGTTTTGGATTTCTTCCTGACTCAGTTTTGGTAGGTTGTATGTGGCTAGGAATTTGTGCATTTCTTCTAGATTTTCCAATTTATTGGCATATAGTTGCAGTATGAATTTGAATTTCTGCAGTATCAGCTAGAATGTCTCTTTCTTCATTTCTGATTTTAATTGATTCTTCTCTCTTTTTTCTTAGTCTAGCTAAAGGTTTATCATTTTATTTAACTTTTCAAAACAACCAACTCTTTCTTCCATTGATCTTTTGTATTGTTTTTCACAATTCAATTTCATTTATTTCTGCTCTGATCTTTATTATTTCCTTTCTTCTACTAATTTTTGGTTGGGTTTGTGCTTGCTTTTCTGGTTCTTTAAGATGTATCATTAGATTGTTTATTTGAAGTTTTCCCTCTTTTTTGATGTAGGCACTTACTATAAAATTCTATCTTATTATTGCGTTTGCTGGATTCTATAGGTTTTGGTATGTTGTGTTTTCATTATCATTTGTTTCCAGAAAATTTTTAATTTTCTTATTAATTTCTTCATTGACCCACTGGCCATTCAGGAGCATATATTTTAACTTCCATGTATTTCTATATTTTCCAAAATTCCTCATTATTAATTTCTAGTTTTATTCCATTGTGATCAGAGAAGACGCTTGATATCATTTCAATTTTTTGAATGTTTTACAACTTGTTTTGTGATGTAACATATGGTATATCCTTGACAGTAATCCACGTGCTTAGGAAAAAAATGTGTATTCTGCAGCTGTTGGATGAAATGTTCTGTAAATATCTATTAGATCCATTTGGTGTATAGCCCAGATTAAGTCTGCTGTTTGTTGAAATCCTGTCTGGAACACTGGTCTAATGCTGAAAGTGGGGTGAATTCTCTAGCTATTATTTTATTGGACCTTATCTCTCTCTTTAGCTCTAAAAATATTTCCTTTATATATCTGGGTGCACCAGTGTTGGGTGCATATATACTTAAAATTGTTATATCCTTGTGATGGTTAATAGTAAGTATCAACTTGACTGGATAGAAGGCTGCAAATTATTGTTTCTGGGTGTATCTGGGTGTTTCTGGGTGTTGCCAGAAGAGATCAACATTTGAGTTAGTAGACTGGGAGAAAAATACGCACCCTCAGGAAGACTCCCTCACAAAGTGGGTGGGCACAATCCAATCAGCTGCCAGCATGAGTAGAAAAAGCAGGCAGAAGAAGGTAGAAGAAGCTGACTTGCTGAGTCTTACAGCCTTCATCTTTCTCTCATTATGAATGCTTCCTGCTCTCAAATATCAGACTCCAAGTTCTTTGGTTTTTGGACACTTGGACTTACACCAGTAGTTTACCAGGGGCTCTCAGGCCTTTGACCAGACTGAAAGCTACACTGTCAGCTTCCCTACATTTGAGATTTGCGGACTCAAACTGAGCCACTACTGGCTCCCTTACTCCTCAACTTGCAGACAGTCTGTCATGGGACTTTACTTTGTGATTGTGTGATTCAATTCTCCTTAATAAACTTCCTTTCATTTATACATATATCCTATTAGTTCTGTCCCTCTAGAGAACCCTAATAGAATCCTCTTGCTGAATTGATCCCTTTGTCATTACACAGTGACTTTCTTTGTATCTTCTTACAGCTTTTATTTTGAAATCTATTTTCTCTGATATAAGTATAGCAATGCCCGCTCTTTTTGTTATTTCCATTGGTATGGAATTTTCCATTCCTTATTTTCAGTCTGTATGTGTCTTTATAGATGAAGTATGTTTCTTGTAGGCAACAGACAAATGGGTATCATTTTTTCACCCATTGACCCAGTCTATGAGTTTTGATTGGAAAGTTTAGTCCAATTACATTCAATGTTTAATATTGACAAATAAGGACTTACTCCTGCCATTTTGTTATTTGTCTTCCGTTTGTTTTGTGTTCTTCTCTTTCTTTCATTCCTGATTTTGTAAAGATGATTTTCTCAAATGATATGACTTAGTTCCTTGCCTTTTTGTATATGTGTATTCATTGTATGCTTTTGGTTTGAGGCTATCATGAGGCTTGCAAATACTATCTTATAATCCATTTTTTTTTAACCTGATAACAACTTAACAGTATTTGCATAAACAAACAAGAAAAAGAAAACTAATAAAATTCACTTTAACTTTGTCTTCCCACATTTTAACTTTTTATTGTTTCTATTTATATCTTGTTGTACTGACTATGTCTTAAAAAGTTGTTGCAGTTGTTATTTTTTTTATCAGTTCATTGTTTGGTCTTTCTACTGGGGTCAAGTATAGTTTACCTACCACAATTACAGAGTTATAATATTCTGTATTTTTCTATGTACTTACTATTACCAATAAGTTTTATACTTTCAGGTAATTACTTATTGCTCATTAATGTCCTTTTTTATTTGGTAGTACTCCCCTTAGCATTTCTTGTATGGTGGTTGTAGTATTAATGAACTCTCAACTTTTGTTTGCCTGGGAAAAATCTTTCTTTCTCCTTCATGTTTGAAGAACATTTTTGCCAGATATACTATTCTGGGATTAAAGATTTTTTACCTTCAGCATTTTGAATATGTCATGCCACTTTCTCCTGGTCTGTAAGATTTCCACTGAAAAGTTTGCTACTGACATATTGGAGCTCCACAGGATGTTGTTTCTTTCTCTTGCTGCTTTTAGAATCCTTTCTTTATCCATGACCTTTGGGAGTTTGATTACAAAATGCCTCCAGGTACTCTTCTTTGGGTTAAATCTGCTTGGTGTTCTATAACCTTCTTGTACCTAGATGATATTTTCCTTTAAGTTTGCAAAGTTCTCTGCTATTATCCCTTTGAATAAACTTTCTACCCCTATCTGTTTCTCTAACTCCTCTTTAAGACCAGTAACTCTTAGATTTTCCCTTTTGAGGCTATTTTCTAGATTATGTAGGTATGCTTCACTGTTTTTTGTTTGTTTCCTTTTTTTTGTTTTGTTTTGAGGCAAAATTTTGCTCTTGTTTCTCAGGCTGGGGTGCAATGGTATGATCAGATCACTGCAACCTCTACCTCCTGGGTTTAAGCACTTCTCCTGCCTCAGCCTCCCAAGTAGCTGGGATCACAGGCGTGCACCATCATGCTCAACTAATTTTGTATTTTTAGAGACAGTGTTTCACTGTGTCGGTCAGGCTGCTCTTGAACTCCCAACCTCAAGTGATCCACTTGCCCTGGCCTCCCAAAGTGCTGGGATTACAGACATGAGCCACCACACCCAGCCACCTCATTTTTATTCTTTTTTTTTCTTTTGTCTCCTCTGACTCTGTATTTTCAATTAGTCTGTCTTCAAGCTCACTAATTTTCTTCTGCTTAATTAACTCTGCTATTAAAGGACTCTGATGCATCCTTCAGTATGCCAACTGAATTTATCAACTCCAGAATTTCTGCTTGATTCTTTAAAATTATTTCAATCTCTTTGTTAAATTTATCTGATAGAATTCTGAATTCCTTCTCTGTGTTATCTGAATTTCTGAGTTTCTTCAACATGGGTATTTTGAATTCACTGCATGAAAGTTCACATATCCGTGTTTCTCCAGGATTGGTCCCTGGTGCCTTATTTAGTTCATTTGGTGAGGTCATGTTTTCCTAGATGGTGTTGATGCTAGTAGATGTTCTTCATTGTCTGGGCATTGAAGAGCTCAGTATTTACTGTAGTCTTCACTATCTGGGCTTATCTGTAGCTCTCCTTCTTTGGAAGGCTTTCCAGATATTTGAAAGGACTTGGATGTTGTGATCTAAGTTGTTTCTGCTTTCAGGGGCACCCTAAGTCTAGTAACACTGTGGTTCTTAAAAGATGTCTTAAAACTTAATAGGAAAACACACACAAAAAAAACCTGACCTTAAAATGCCCAAAAGACCTGAACAGAAACCTCACCAGAGAAGATATACAAATGGCAAATAAGCATATGAGAGGATGCTAAACTAACATCATATATTATTAGGTTATTGCAAATTAAAACAGCAGTGAGATACCACCACATATCTATTAGAATGGCCCAAAACACTGCCAATGCTAACTACTCATGAACATGTAGAGCAATAAGAACTCTCATTCATTGCTTGTAGGAATGCAAAATGGCACAGCCACTTTGGAAGACAGTCTGTCAGTGTCTTTCAAAACTAAACACACTCTCAAATGTGACACCATGGATGGACCTGAAGGACATTTTGCTAAGTGAAATAAATCAGATACAGAAAGACAAATACTACTTAACTCACTCATCTTTGAAATCTAAAAATGTTGAACTCATAGAAAGAGAGAGTCAAATGATGATTACCAGAGGCTAGGGGGCTAAGGAGGGAGGAAATGGCAGATGGTGAGTGAAGAGTACAAAGTTTCAGACAGACAGGAGCAATAGGTTTTGATATCTATTGCACAGCAGGGTGACTATACTCAATAATACTGTACTATATATTTCTAAATAACTAAAAGTAAATTTCAAATGCTTCAACATAAAAAATGGTAGGTAAATGACATGATCACTATGCTAATTAACGATGCAATCATTTTACACTGTATAAATCTATCAAAACATCACACTGGAATCCACAAATGTACACAATTATAATTTGTGAATTAAAAGTAATATCATTAAAATGTTTCAAAACTAAATACATTTCTATTATATAATCCAGCAATCATAATCCTTAGTATTTATCCAAATAAGTTGAAAACATATGTGTACACAAAAACCTGAACATAGATATTTATAGCAGCTTTATTCATAATTGCCAGCAATCAAAATGTCCTTCAGTGGGTAAATGGATAAATTGTGGTAGACACAGACAATGGATGTTACTCAGTAATAAAAAACAATAAGCTATCAAGCTATGAAAAGATACTGAGGGAACTTAAATACATATTACTAAGTGAAAGATGCCAAACTGAAAAGGATACATACTGTACAATTCCAACTATATGATATCCTGGAAAAAGCAAAACTATGGAGACAGTAAAAAGATCACTGGTTGCCAAGGTTTAAGTGGGAAGGAGGAATGAACAGGTGATAGGTGGAGCACGGAGAAATCCCAAATAGTTGAGAATACAGGTGTCTGCCACCACACCAAGATAATTTTTGTAATTTTATAGTAGAGACTAGGTTTCACCATATTGGCCATACTGGTCTCGAACTCCTGACCTCAAGTGATCCACGCGTCTCGGCCTCCCAAAGTGCTAGGATTATAGGTATAAGCCAACATGCCCAGCTGAGCACAGATAATTCATAGGATAGTGGAAATACTCTGTATGTTAGAATAATGGTGGATACATGTCATCAGGTATTTGTCTGAACTGATAGAATATACAACACTAAAAGTGAACCCTAATGTATACTATAAACTTTGGGTGATAATGTGTCAGTGTAGGTTCATCAATTGCAACAAATGTACCACTCTGGTACAGTATATTGATAATGGGAAAGGCTATGTATGTGGGAGTAGGGGCAGAGTAGATGGGAAATCTATAACCTTCCTCTCAGTTTGGTGGTGAAACTAGAATTGAGCTAAAAAATAAAGCTTATTTAAAAAACAAATCATTGAGACATATTAAAGAAGTAATTAAATGGAAGACTATACAATGTTTGTGAACTGGTCACAATAGGAAACTCAATATTGTAAAAATGACAATTATCCCTATTACAACAGCATCATGCAATAT
Source organism: Cheracebus regulus (assembly GCA_963574635.1). Lineage (NCBI taxonomy): Eukaryota > Metazoa > Chordata > Mammalia > Primates > Pitheciidae > Cheracebus > Cheracebus regulus. Next base: position 24,772 of record CAUYQU010097718.1, on the reverse strand, counting down.
ACTGATTGCAATGATAATCAGCATCATTGCAACAAAAATTCCAGCTAGTGTTTTAAAAAAACAAATTAATAAGCTACTTGTAAAATGTATATACAAATGCAAAAGGAAATGAATATCCAGGAATAACTTGAAAAAGAACAGGGTTAGAGGACTTATATTACCTGACATGAAGACCTATACAAAATTATAATAATTAAGATAGAATATTTTGCTTAAGGATAGACAAATATATCAATGGAATAAAACAGAAACTGTCTCACACATATATAAGCACTTAATTTAACTGTAACCTAAATATAAAAGTAATACCAAAAATTTCTAGGAGATATCATAGGAAAATATTTTTATGATTTGAATAGACAAAGATTTTTTTTAAGCAGTACAGTAGGCACTAACCATAATGAGAAGGATTTATGAATTGGACTACAGTTAACCTTTGACTAACAAAGGTTTGAACTGTGCAGGCTCACTTACATGCATATTTTTTTCAATAAATGTATTAGAAAATTTTTTAGAGATTTGTCACAATTTGAAAAAATTCAGATAAACCACATAGTCCAAGAATATCAAAAAAAAGTTATGTATGTCTTGAATGCACAAAATATATGTAGATACTAATCGGTTTTATCATTTAATACCATAAAATATATGCAAATCTATTATAAAAAGTTAAAATGTATCAAAACGTAGACACACAAACACAAGACCTTACATGGCATCATTCACGGTTGAGAGAAATGTAAACAAACATAAAGATACAGTATTAAATCATAAGTGCATGAAATTAACTGTACATACTGTACTACTGTAATAATTTTGCAGCTACCTCCTGTTGCTGTTCTGCTGAGCTCAAGTGTTGCACATATCTACTTAAAACACCATGTGATGCTAATCATCTCTGCTTGAGCAGTTCCTCTCTCCAGTAAATTGTTTATTGCAATAAAAAGTTCTTAGGTATTTTTCACCATGTTTAGTGCAATACCATAAACCTGGAATAACACCAACAGGACCTATATGAAATGCCACTAGTGATGCTGGAAGTGCTCCCAAAAAGCAGAGAAAAGTCATGACATTACAATAACAGTTGAATTGTTTGATATGTACCATAGAATGAGATCTGTAGCTGTAGTTGCCCACCATGTCAAACAAATAACTCATCTTGTACAAAGACAATGTAAGCTTAGGATATTAATAAATATTGGCCAGGTGCAGTGGCTCACACCTGTAATGCCAGCACTCTGGGAGGCTGAGGTGGGCGAATCACCTGAGGTCAGGAGTTCGAGACCAGCCTGACCAACAAGGAGAAATCCCATCTCTACCGAAAATACAAAATTAGCCTGGCATGGTGGCACATGCCTATAATTCCAGCTACTCGGGAGACTGAGGCAGGAGAACTGCTTGAACCTGGTTGGTGGAGGTTGCAGTGAGCCCGAGATAAGGTAATTGCACTCCAGCCTGGGCAACAAGAGCGAAACTCTGTCTCAAAAAAAAAAAAAAAAAGATAAATATTATACCGTACTAAAAATGCTTTTTCTCTTCCTCATGATTTTTTAAATAACATTTTTCTCTAGCTTACTTTATTGTAAAAGACATCATATAGTACATATAAAAAATGTGTGCTCGTCTACTGTTTATCAGTAAGATTTCCAGTCAACAGTCAGCCATTCATAATTAACTTTTGGGGTCATCAAAAGTTAAGCACGTTTTGTTGTTGTCGTTGTCTTTGTTTTGTTTTGAGATGGAGTTTCATTCTTGTTGACCAAGATAGAGTGCAATGACACGATCTTGGCTCACTGCAATCTCCGCCTCCCAGGTTCAAGCGATTCTCCTGCCTCAGTCTCCCGAATAACTGGGATTACAGGCATGTGCCACCATGCCCGGCTAACTTTTTGACTTTTTAAAAGAAACAGGGTTTCACCGTGTTAGCCAGGCTGGTCTGAAACTCTTGACCTCAAGTGATCCGCCCTCCTCAGCCTCCCAAAGTGCTGGGATTACAGGCGTGAGCCACTGCGCCCAGACAAAGATGTAGTTTTTACCTCATGGAGGTTAAAAATCCCCATGTTGTTTTAAGGATCAATTGTATATTAAAATTAAGCACTTCTGTTCACCAAAGGAGATATTTAAAATGCAAGCCACAGAGTAGAAAAAGTTATTTGCAGTATATGTATAATTTGTATAGATATATTTTAAATTCCTACAAAATAATGACAGGAAGGTAACTTAATAGAAAAAAATAGGAGCATAAAACCTGAACAAGCACTTTCCAAAAGAGGATACTCTGAATAGCTGATGAATGTTTGAAAAGGTGGTCAACTTTATTAATTTTCAAGGAAATGCAAATTAACACCACCATAAAACACTGTTGTGTAGCTACCAGAGTGGCAATATTTACAAAATAAATGTTATTTTATATATTTGAGGTATATAGCATGATGCTGTAAGATATATAGTAAAATGGTTTCTATAGTGTAACAAATTAACATGTCCATCATTGGCCAGGCGTGGTGGCTCAAACCTGTAATCCCAGTACTTTGGGAGGCTGACGCGGGCAGATCACCTAAGGTCAGGAGTTTGAGACCAGCCTGATCGACATGGTGAAACCCCGTCTCTACTGAAAATACAAAAAAATTAGGCAGGTGTGGTGGTGGGAGCCTGTAATCCCAGCTACTCAGGAGGCTGAGGCAGGATAATTGCATGAACTGGGAGGCGAAGGTTGCAGTGAGCCAGGATCGCACCATTACACTCTAGCCTGGGAAACAAAGCAAGACTTGTCTCAAAAAGAAAAAAAAAAATTAACCAGGTATGGTGGCAGGTGCCTGTAGTCCCAGCTACTTGGAAATCTGAGGCAGGAGAATTGCTTTAACCCGGGAGGTTGCAGTGAGCCGAGATCGCTCTACTGCACTCCAGCCTGGGTGACAAAAACGAAAATCCATCTCAAGAAAAAAAAAATCCATCATCTCACATAGTTACTCAGCTATAATCTCATTTAGCAAAAGCCTTTAATAAAATGCACTATTATCAACCATAGTCCTCATGTTTTACATTGGATCTTTTGATTTTAATCCATCATATTTATTATTTTGCATCCTCTAACCTACATCTCTCCATTTCTCCTCCCAACTCCAACCCTGGTAACTACTGTTTTATTTGCTCTATTTTCTAGCTCTATATGTTTGACCTTCCCCTGCCATTCTACCCCATCCAGCAGATTCCACATATCAGTGAGAGCATGACATATTTTTCTTTCCATATCTGGCTTATTTCACTTACAATAACATCCTCTAGGTCCATCCATGTTGTGGCAAATAGCAGAATCTTATCCTTTTTTTTATAACTGAGTTCCTTATCCATTCATCCATTGATGGATACTTATGTTGTTTCTACATCTTGGCTACTGTGAATACTGCTACAATGAACTTAGGAGTGCAAATATCTTTATGCGATGGTGATTTCATTTCCTTTGGGTAAATATCTGAAAAAGGATTGCTGAGTCATATGGCAGTTCTGTTATTAATTCCTTTAAGAATCTCCATACTGCTTCCACAATGGCTGTAACCATCTACCTGGGAAGGTATACAGTATACAAGGGTTCCCTTTTCTCCAGACCTTCAGAATAGCAATATTTAAAGAATTAACAATATAAAATGTTGATGAAATTGGGGAAAAACTATAATTTTCATATTGCCATTAGTAATAAAATGTGGAAAATTATTCAGTAGTATTTACAAGTGCTGGACATATGTACTTTATGACCCAATAATTTTACTTCTAGGTATTTATCAAACAGAAATACATATATATTTGTTCATCAAAAGACATATGCAGGATGTTCAGAGTAGCACTGTCTGAATAGCCAAATGGCATAATGCCCGTCAACAACAGAATAAATTGTCATGTGTTCATACCATGGAATACTACACAGCAATGAGAATGAACAAGCTACAATCACTTGCAACAATATGAATAGAGCTTACAAATACAACATTAAATGAAGAACATCACACATGTACCTAATATATGATTCCATTAATGGTCAAAACCAGGAAAAACTAATTAATTGTGATAGAATTCACAGCTAAAATTTAAAAAAAAACTTGTTAAATTAGCCATATCCACAACATAAATAAGTGAACAACACTATGAAAGTTGCCTTTAGAAGATTCCTTTTATGTCTCTGATTCCTTTTGCAAACTGTCCATCTCAGGATTCAGCCCTGGTTTCTTGAATAAAATCATTAAAATAGTTGTCAGCTCTTATAGACCTGAAGAAATGTCACCAACTTTCCCAAGGTATAGGGAAGAGAAATGAAAAGAGCTAAAGACTATTTCCATTTTTGAAACTAGGCTTTGGGTATAAAAAAACAAAAGTAATACTTGGCTTAGGTTGGTATCTATGTTAACTTAATTACAAACTGATCTTTTATTGTTTTTAATTAAATACTATTGTTTTCAATTTTTTACTAAAACATGTATTATTAAACAAGGGAGACTCCCAAAGATACCTACTTTAAAATGCTCCAAGAATGAAAAGAACTGGTCTTCATTTATAAATGAATCTTTTAAAATAAATATTAGAGATCTGTGATCTTTTCTCATCTCTACCACAATACACATTTATAAATGATGAAACTGACCAAAAACAGGTAAATAATACACTTTAGGCAAATCAAATCATTTACCTTTTTTGGGTCAGTTTCATCATCTATAACATGTAAGAATTTGATACATTCCCATTTGGCCTTAGCATTCTATGTATAAAGCAAATGTGGATGAAGCTAAACTTCCTAAGATAGTAGATTATCCTAGCTAATATTAACTCTTGCATAAAATGCACAGAAGGGTTCTGTTCATTAATTGTCCTTAAATATGTAGCGTTCATAACCTTGAAGTCATTATAATTACTACTTTATGATAGTAAATTTACTGATATAAAATTTAAAAGTATCTCTTCTTTCTTGTAATAGTTAAGATAATTAATGTTAAGATTAACAAGTGGTTGTTTTATAGCTAGAATATTTAATTGTTCTACAATTTTAGTATTCCAACTCTGTCTGAAAGATTGTATGAAGTTACAGAGTCTCTTTTTCCATTGCATTTTGGAAAGACACAACACAAATAATATTCCCAGAGGAATACTGGGTTTCTCGTATCTCTGATAAGATTGATAAGAAATCTGGCAGTACACTTGGTAAGAATCAGAATGGTGGGAGGAAAAAAAATCAGTGATGCAACCAGAAGACAGTACTTTTCTAGGAAATGCTATGTTATTTTCAAACATGTCAACAAATCTGTACAAGTTATTGTCAGAAACTGTCTATCTTTATAACAAGTGGCAACATAAAAGGAACCTGTTACTGTTCAAGTTTGGAGATCACCAAGGTGAGAGAATTCAAGGTAGGGGTTACATGAAGAACAACCTGTATCAAAAGTAAACAAAATGTCTCAGAAGGATGCTTTGACCCACTGTAATGTTTCTTGATAAACACATAGAATAATGGATTCATTCTCAGTTTTCTCTCTAGTTAGAATATTTATGTTAATGTAGTATGCTGTGCTCCCCCAAGGGCACAGAGAGCAACATTAGAAAATTAAACAGGAGTGAAATGCTAAAGAAACTGAAATAATATGTCTACTCATACTTTTCAGCTCAAAATATTTCTGGTGTTAAGATTAGAATGACCTACAAAAGATTCCCATACAATAAAAAATTTATAACTGAAAATATCCATGGCAAATATCCAGATAAGGAAAGTGCCCTGCCCAAGGTCAAAGCCACTTAGTAACAGGAATAGAACCTGTTACCAGTAACAGTCACTGCTTAGTAGTTTTGATCTCCAAGAAGTTAGTGGGCAATAGACTAAAGAGACACATCTAGTTTTCAGGTACTCAAGAGACTTTCATCATATTATTATATATGGGTTAGCAAGGTCACATCACAAACCTTCATAATAAACAAGGGATTAACACATATGTGTATGTATATATATGTGTGTGTTTATTTGTATATATATACATATATATGACAAGTATTTTATATATATATGTATATTCCATTACACATAGTAACCTTTTTCCCAATTCACTCCCAGTTCTGTGCCCTTCCTCCAACTATAACTTTAGCAAATCACAATCCATAAAAAATTGAGTAGGAGACATTATCAAGAGAGGCAAAAGAGATGAGGTTTGATATCTCTTTTTAAGATCTAAGCATCTTGCCTTGCAGAGGATTGGCTTTGTTTGCCATAGTGCACTATCCAGTTAGGACGGAAAAATATTCCCAGATGAATCCTAGGTCGTTCTAACTTCTCCAGATCATACCTATCACTGAGTCTCATTACATGGCTTCCACAAAGCCCAAAGACATCATTATAGATAACCTCCAAATTACATAAATCCTTCATAGCAAAGAGAGGGCAGATGAAGAATCCCAGCGGTAACTAAATTATTAAATCCTAATCACAAAAGGAGACTATAAAGACTGTTTTATAACAGAAAGGTCTGTAGAAAGCCATGCTACTGATTTAAAAAATTAAGATATCACCAAGATACAAGAGCATGTTAAGGAGAACAAAGAGGAAACAGAAGCCCACCAAAGCAGGCTTGCAAGTCTGCGCAGCCAGACCACTGAGTCTTAAGCTAGCTGCCCATTAGAGCTCATCTCCATGCTTTTTGAACATTCCCTTTTACATCCACCTAGCAGAATTCATTTCCGCACTCTTAATCTAGTACTTTTCACATTTTACTTTGCTCCTTTCCTTTCATCCTTTCAAGATTAATATTGGTCAAAGTTATACTGTTCTATTAAAAATTTTAAAAATGCAAATAATTAGGTAGAAAATATGTAATTAAGAATACTTTTCCTTGAATTTTCCTGATAATTGCTTCAACAATTTCCTCACAAAAAAACTGTGAGCTTCATCTTAGTATAAATTATATCTTGTTATTAAACCACATACTGTAATCCAGAGTACAGTGGACTACCTAAGATTTAATCGGAATCTTCCAAACTTTTTGGCAAATGATAACATCACAATTCAAACTAGCTTAAGCAAAATAAGGTAAAACAGTACCTCAAAATAAGGTAAAATAGTGGTGCGAGTAGCTAGAACATCCTGTGGGTATGTCTGGTTATAGCCACAGACAGATCCAGGGCACCAGTAAGATTGTCAGGACACAGTATTTTGCAAATGTATGGCTCTGCCACCACAGTAATTATTAGGAAGACTCTATCCCTAGTGTGGCAAATAAGAGCAACAGAAGCTCCTCATTTACATTCTCTCAGCTCAGCAACCCTAATGAAGAGAAAGAACCTTTTTCCAAAGCTCCAGCAAAATATGGCAGGACTTATGCTCACTGACCATAACCTGGTTTGGGTCATACACCCATCCCTGATAGCATGTGAGTTTTCTCTCTGGGCAAGCTTCAGTTTCAGATCCTATGGAGTTAGAAGGTGGACTCAAGGCCACCCAAATTCTACAGACAGATTGGAAGGGAGGAATAGTTTCCTCTTGCACAAAAATCTGGTTCTCTTATCAGAAAGAGAGAGAATGGATTCTGGTCACAAGGACAAGAAACAGAAGGTACACTATCAGGACATATACTCTAAAAAATAGAAAAGTTCCTCATGAAAGCATATGTTGCCATGGAATATTCCCAAAGATAGTATTTTACAAAGATGTCAACATATGGATGATCATTATGGATGAATATTACAACTTTCGGTGCCTTACAAAGACTTCTTCTGAAAGAATGGCTTTACAGACAAAGACATCGTCTGAAAGAGTGTAAATTTTATACACTAACTTGAAAATTATAAAATGTTATTGCCTTTATAATACTAGGCCAAGAAACTAGGCAATCAGAAAAAATTCAAATGTTACTTCATAATTATAAAACTTTTTAATTTAAAAGAATCTTCACAATTAAAATAATTATTTATACATTTGGCAATTTTTTAAAAACATGAACAGGCTTATATAGTTTCAGTGCTGCATTTAAATGACATCTATAGTAATTTCTAATTGCTATTTACAGGAATCTTGATCTCCTTGTCAAATCTGTTACTATAGTAATCTCAGCAAATAATTAGCTCCTTAGGGAAAATCCAACTCTTCATAACTTCTAGTTGAAACAAAAAATAGCCTTTAGCTTTTCTTCCTAAATAATGATACATTTATTACTTATACATTGCTGCCCACTACATTTGTAAAATAAAACCAAACTTTTTTTTTATAAATGCTTTCAGACACGGTATCCACCTCTTCAAGATATTTAAAGGTAAAAAAAAAAAACCATTTAACTGTTAACAGGGTTAGAAAAGTTAATACACCATGGAGTTTACAACCTCGCAAATTATTTTTTTAAATGATTATTTTCTGTTCCTTGTTTTCTGTTCTTTTTTCCCCCATTTCACAATCCCCTGTGGCTAGAAACAGACAACAAATTAAGTGCAATGAACATTCCTTCTGCTTACCAGGGACAAGTGACTATTTGCCTTTTTTTTTTTTTTTTTGACACAGAGTCTCATTTTGTCACCCAGGCTGGAGTGCAGTTAGGCAATCTTGGCTCATTGCGACCTCTGCCTCCTGGGTTCAAATGATGCTCTTGCCTCAGCCTCCCTAGGAGCTGGGATTTGTGCACCACTACGCCTAGCTAATTTTTGTATTTTTAGTAGAGATGGAGTTTCACCGTGTTGGCCAGGCTGAGGCTAGTCTCGAAATCCTGACCTCAAGTTTTCATCATTAATATTTCAAATGATCGTGAAGAACAGGTAAGATGATCCAACCTCCTCAGCCTCCCAAAGTTCTGGGATTACAGGTGTGAGCCACTGCTCCCAGCCTGACAAATGACTGTTTTCAAGCTAAGTATATTAAATGTATCTAAATAGTCCATAAATAATAATGTTAAGTTGTAAATGATTAATTCTAATGTATATATGTTTTATTGTTTATATAGATCATGTTTAATTCTAAAAGGAATTTAAAGCAACTTCAAAGACGTCAAAGTAAAATAAACCAGATGAAGCAAAAGGCAAATAGAGTATAAAAGCAAGTTAAAACCAAGAATGAAGTTTGTACTCAATATGCATTCCATGAAGTCCACTTACTAATAGTGAATGTTAACCTAGGTACTTCAGTTTCAAAGTCGCTGAAGTGAACAATATATGTTATTCCAATACAAAATAAAAGACTGAATGGCAAAAAAGAAACCTACATTGTATCTGAAGTACCTCTGTAAATATTAGAACCTAACAAACTGAGCATAATGTATGTATGTATGTGTATGTGTGTGTATATATACATGTATATATATACATATATATACACATATATATGTACATATATATACACACATATATGTATATATGTATATATATACACACACACATATATATGTATATATGTATATATATACACACACATATATATGTATATATATACATACACATATATATATATATATATACACACACATACACAGAGAGAGAGAGAGAGAGAGAGATGCAAAATTCTTAACGCTTGCATTTCTCATAATTTTACTACTTTGTTGATTCTGATATACTCAAGCCAGAATGATTTTATATTGTCCTACTACAGACTTATTCTCAATATGTGCTAACACTGTAGTTTGAGTATGCTAAGATGATTTGTTCTAAATAATCATTTTTACCTGGTAGGGCCAAACTGAGTTAAAATTAAAGGTTGGATGCACCAGATGTAACAAAGAGGGGAGGCCAGGCTTGGATCCAAAGAAGCAGAGTCCTGGAAGTCCAAGGCTCATTGATTGATGGATGGAGAATACAAGGAAGCAATGGGTACAAAAAACAATGGCAGATGCAAAAAGTTACTGCTAACAGAAAGAATAAAGAATTGGGAGCACAAGGTAAAGAACAAAGGAAAGGTAAAGAAAGAAACCTAAGAATAGAAAAATTTTAATGTAGCATATAAGTGAATTACGTCTTAGAAGCCTAGTAGGACTTGCTCCATTTTTTTTCTTGATAATTCACTGTTTTTACTTACAGATTCAAAATTAACTCACTCACCTTTCCGCAAATAGCCTAAAACATATTCATTATTTTTTTTTTACAACAGAATTCTCATAATCAACAACATCCAAAGAAACAAGACATTAAAATCAGGCACAGGCTAGAATCCTGGCTTTCTGGTGTCAGCACAGCATATAATGATATAGATTCCATGCAGCAGGTGCTTGGAAAAGAGTCACTGGCAATTTTAAGTTAAGAATTTGGTAGGATTCTTGTGACCCTCCTCAATCCAGGTAGCTTCAAGTGCTCTCCACTAAATCTCTTTTCTAATCAGATAGCTACACTTAACCTGCTCATGGGGGCCATTGCAGCTTGGCCAAACAGACCTGGGCTTGACTCCCCAATTCACCTATTAACAAAGAATATTTATTTAGTCTTTCCCAGTTCCAAGACCCACTACTATTTGGGGGATTATACTATTGCAAAGTACCCAGTTATATGTCTTACCATCATAAAATGGTAGAAATAGGCATAGGAGAAAAGTTCAAGAGCACTGATATTACAGAGGGCTATGGTCTTCCAGTGACTGAAAAACATTTTTTCTGGAGATGAAAGCCTGGTTCTAATCCAGTCAGCCTCCTCACTATGGGAACCGAAACGATCAGCATCTCACCCTCACCATATACACAATAAGGTTGGATTAGATGTGATAGATCATCTCTAAGGTATGCTTCCCCTCTATAAAATTCTGTGGTTGTACAAGTATTGTAAATTAGGAATTTTCCAACTAATTTCCCTTGGGGCTTACTAGTCTTACATTGAACCCCCTTCTGGTGCCCTCTAGTTTTCATCATTAATATTTCAAATGATCGTGAAGAACAGGTAAGATGATACCAACCCTGAAAAAAGGAATTTAGTATTGTGGATGATCAAAACCTTTTGAAACAAGGCAGACCTTACATTAAATCCCAATTCTGCCATATTGGTTATATGACCTTGATAAAGTTATTTCAGCTCCCTGAGAATTTGTTTTGTATTTAACAAAATGAGGCTAATGAGTAATACCTATCTTAAAGTATTAGTTTCTGAGAACTTGAATTCTCCTGGCTTCTAGTAGGCATTCAATATATATTATTTTGTACCCTGAAAGAATCATGAAAATTCAGCTTTAAATCCTTCTAGATATGCTTAACACATTTTTTATTGAAGAACATGGCAATTATCTCATAGAAATTTTACCCAAAAAATCTTGTCCAATTCAAAAAGCCAAAAATTAAAGCAACAACAAGTTATCAAAATTACTGCTCTAACTTTGCTACAGGTTGAGCATCCTTAGTCTGAAAATCTAAAATCTGAATGCTGCAAAATCCAAAACTTTTTGAGCACCAATATGATGACACAAGTGGAAAATGCCACACCACACCTCATGTGACAGTTTGCAGTCAAAATGCAGTCAAAACCTTTCCATGCAGAAAATTATTTAAAATATTGTACAAAATTACCTTCAGGCTATGTGTATAAGATGTGTATAAAACAAAAATAAACTTCGTGTTTAGACTTGGGTCCCTTCCCTGAGATATCTCATTATGTATATGCAAATATTTCAAATTATGAATAAAATGAAATCCAAAACACTCTGCTCTCAAGCATTTCAGATAACTGATACTCAATCTGTACCAAACTGTGGCAAGATAAGACTATTAAATATCTGAAGTGTACCTCAGATTGAACTATCAAGAATTACAACCACATCAAGAAATACATTTTAAATTGTTGTAATGAGCACACATTAGTGATGAGACAAAAATTGTTATTCACTTCTGAAAGACCCCTGAACTGAATATTTAAGCACTATTTCAAAACCTATTTTTATAAAAGTGCATCACATATTCAGAAAGATTATTTGTGAATAATGAAACACCATTTCAAAGCCAGGAGGAAAACTAGATTGGCTCACTTTTCAGTTCTTGTATTATTAGTTCAATAGGTTTATTTAAAAATCTCTCTGATCTTTTATCTGACACACTGAAAGCAAATTTTGAAAAGTGAAAAAGCTATAAGGCTTTTCATTTTCTACTAAGTATCACCCACAAATCTAACATCAATAAAATATGACAGCCCTGGACCTGAATATGACAGCCTTTATATTGTTCTAATGTATTGTCTACCCTACCCATAGAACAATCACTAAAATCAGCAGGAAAAAGATCAATCAGTAAAAATAGGAATGTGAGTTTAATTCAAGTACCTGGAAATACCAAGGTACCTTTATATATTCTCAGTACTGATTACTTTTAAAAAGGCGTAACACTTCATTTAAAATGAAAATATGAGTACAGTTGATTATTTCCACTTTGTTATACATCTGTAACTATTCAACTAATAGTAAAAATAAAAACAACAATCGTTACCAATTTCTTGAGTATATACAACAGACCTAAATCACTGACTTAAATACTTTACATAATGACCTAATTTAATTCTCAAAACAATTCTACATATAGTTGAGAAAATCGAGTCTCGGCAAGTTTATTAACTTGATCAGACCACACATTATATAAATGATAGAGCTAAGATGGAATTCAGACATGTCCTGCATCTTTCATTCATTCATGAGTATACTAATTTATTCAACAAATATTTTTATCCTAAAGAAATGCCATTGTAATAGAAAGATGGTTGCAAATTCTCTGTCATTGTGCTCATTGAGAGGTGAAACCTATTGTTCTTCCCTTAACTATGGACTAGCCCTGTGACTTGGTTTGACCAATGGAATGTGGTGGAAGTGACTAAGTTAATTCCAAGCTAGCACAAAGGAGATCTGCTGCTTTTGCTATCACCTTCTTGGAACATTCTGGGAACCAAATCACTGTAGAATGAGAAGCCCAAGCCACATAGGAGGCCACAGGGAGCAGAACCAAGATGTGCCAGTCAACAGCCTCTATAGCCAGCACCAAAGCCAGTCATGTGTGTTAGCAATCTTACACATATCAGGCCTGCTGAACATTGAGATCATTGCAGCCACAACTAACACTACATGGAGTGGAAGAACCACCCAGCAGTGTACAGTCAACCCACAGAATATCAAGAGATAATAAATGATTGCTTTAAACCACTAAATTTCGGGGTGACTAGTTATGCAGCAATGGATAAAGAGCTGCAATGTTTTTCTTGAAATGAGAGTATTGGGTACAATATAGCAAAATATACTCTAGAAAGAAAATAAACAACTATAGTAACATTATTTTGGTATAATATAGCAAAATATAACTCCAAAAAGTAAGAAAAGCAATGAAGCAATTGTTTCTCTCTTGTGGCTGGCATGATTTTGTTTACACTGAAAGCCTAGTAAAGTAGGAAAATCAGAAGAGACTATGGCCTTTTTCCTTCACTTATTTATTCATGTACTCATTAAACTTATTGATTTATATGTTCATTAAGCAACTATTTCTTGTTACATTTGAGTGTCTTTGTTAACTACTGTGTGTCATACTGTAAATCAAGGTAAGCCTACTGCCTTTAAGAACTTTTAGGTCTAAAGAAGGTAAATACTTTTTGATTGACTGACTCCTATGCATTCCATAAAGAGTAAAGTAGAACTTAGAAAAATTAAGGAAAATAAGGAGGAAAATTGGGGAAGCCCAGTCCATATTTTATTTTTTTGCTATTGATAATATACAAAGTAAATTATATATATATATATATGCTATATTTATATTTTAATATTTCATTTCTATCCATAGAATGTTAAGCTCCCCAAAAATGAACATAAAAGAGAGTATGCATTCAATTGCTTTTGCTCTTCTGCTTGGATCTCCTTAAGGCTTCTGAGTTCCTAATCTGTCAGAGCATTAGTTTCCTTAAATGCAAAATTAAGATGATTCTACCCCTACCTGCCCCAAGATGTATTATGCCATGCAAATGACAATTATGAGAGAAAACTATTAAACCTCAATATTGGGGTCAGCACTTATTTACATAACCATCTATGCACTTGTAAGAAGAAGATGAAAATTAAAATTAACTGTAAAAGCTCTACCCACACTTAATTAAACAATGTCTGCCCATATTCAAACAGTTGATTCTTATAGGGCTGAGGATTGTAAGAGTCTGTCCTCCTGTCCTCAGAGCTGGGTGTGAGATGCAACTGGTTCTATAAGATTCCTCCCCCAACAATTGTTAGATTTGGAGCTAGTGGAGGAAGGGCTTGGATTTTGAGTCACTGGTCAGAAGAATGCAAATCAACCACTGCCCCACTATCTTCCTTGTTACATGGAGAAAGCCTATATTCTATAAGAAAATATGAGATCCATAGAGACAAACAGAGGTGATGGAGAAACCAAGTCTTGATGACCTCACTTGGTCCCCTAAATCAGGCTGTGACTAAAACTATCATAAACCTTCATTTTAAAGTTGTGTGAACCAAAAATTATTTTATCATTCAAGTTAATGTAAGTTGGATTTCTGTCCACTGCAACCAAGAGTCTTGACTAAAAATAAAATTAAAGCATCAGAGGTACATTGAAATAATCTGAGACCTTTCATAATTTGTTTGGGCATTGAAATCATCTGAGACCTTTCATAATTTGTTTGGGCAATCAATCTCTTATGAAGATAAAAGTATCTCTAACCTTTTTTTTATTTGAGACAGAGTCTAGCCCTGTGGCCAGGCTGGAGTACAGTGGCATGATCTCCGCTCACTGCAATTTCCACCACCCTGTTTCAAGTGATTACCCTTCCTCAGCCTCCCGAGTGGCTGGGAATAATAGGCACGCACCACTGCATCCAGCTAATTTTTTGTATTTTAGTAGAGATGGGGTTTCACAATGTTGGCCAGAATGGTCTCGATCTCCTGACTTCGTGATCTGCCTGCCTCAGCCTCCCAAAGTGCTAGGATTACAGGTGCAAGCCACCATGCCCAACAAGTATCTCGAATCTTAATCTAAGAAAGCCCATAGTTAAAGCAAGGGACATAAAGTAACACTCTTATTCTAGCCACCAACATGATTGCATTCTTTACTTTCTAGTCAAACCCTTTCTTCCCTTGTCTAACTACCTATCAACACAGATTTTTTTTTCTCATCCTTTTTTTTTTTTTTTTTTGAGACACAGTTGCCCAGGCTGTAGTGCAGTGGTACGATCATGGCTCACCTCCCAGGTTCAAGCGCTTCTCCTGCCTCAGCCTCCCAAGTTGCTGGAACTACAGGTGCACAGCACCATGTCTGGCTAATTTTTGTATTTTTAGTAGAGACAGCGATTCACCATGTTGGCCAGGCTGGTCTTGAACTCCTAAGCTCAAGCGATCTGCCCTCTTTGGCCTCCCAGAGTGCTAGAGTTACAGGCATGAGTCACTGCATCCAGCTTAATCTGTCTTTTTAATTTCCATTTCACAAAGTACTATCCTCCAGGATGCGAGGAAATGAACTACAGGATAGAATAAAGAGTCAAGAAAGGAAGGATAAAATTTAGTTCGTAGCCTACTGGCACAATAGCTAACATGTCTAACCATTAGCAAATGCTCAAAAATCCTGAGTCTAGAAAAACCTTATTCATTACCATTAAAGAAATAGATCTAGCAGGATAGCTATACTGAATATGTTAGGGAAATGGAGAAGCACTGCTATTTTGATAATCAGTTCAAAAGAAAATTAAATTTACTAATGGAAACTACCACTGTTCATTTTCTGGACATATATAAAGATAAAGCCAGCTTAAAACAACAAATAACCACCTAATCTCTTAACCTTCAGATACGGTGCAAAAGCACTACCTAAAAGGTAATTTTTCATTACTAGCAAAGCAGGCTTTAGTCTCAAACTTTACCTTACGACTATTCAACATCTGCCCATTTGTCTTGTACAGACTTTTCCTTTCAGTGCCCTGGATGTCAAGGGAACTTGGCTGCCAAAGACTGAGGCTGAAATCAAAGCGCTCTGGGCTTTCCCACCAGAACTTCATCCATGGGACATAGAGGCAGACTTGGAAATAGACAAATGCTGTGTCTGCAAAGTAAATTAATTAGTGTAGGGCAAAATGGGTTCTATGCTTTCCTCAATCCAGCCTCAGGAAAAAGCAAGAGTCTTGTGGTCATTTTGCCTTTGCTTACATCCAGAGCTGCCTGAAGCTAAAGAAAGGCTCCTTAGTAGACTATGGTAAGTCCCCTTTTATCCTCCGGCTGTCAGGGATGAAAGATTCTAAGCCTCAAGTGCAACACAACTGCAGGCGCTTTTTCAAAAGATAAAAACCAAAACCCAAAAAAGACCACAAGTTCACTTTGAAATTTAAAAAAAAAAAAAAAAAAAAACCTGCCTTCTCAGAGTGGCTGCTTTCCAGACACCAGACACACAAATGCTTTAAAGACAAAAACAGGTTGTTACATTTGTCAGGGTGAATAAAAAGCCTAGAATAGGACTCTCAAGTCTCTCTTTCTGTGCTAAAGAACGTCTTCCCAATTTTTTGCAGCCTTGAGGACCACAAGATGACTGGGAAATTGTCAACAGGAGCTGAGAAAGGGCTGTACTCTATATGCTGTCATTCAGGACAAGCACGGAGGGGCAGCGACAGCAAAGAGGAGTCTTGGTGCTCTTCCTGGAGTTCCCGGGCTCTACTGGCTGTGGATCCTGTTTTTCAATAAAATACTTATTGTGTGCCTACTACATATTGGGCACTATTCTAGGCCCTGTGGATGTATTAGTGAATCAAGCAGAAAAAATATCACCCACTCATGTGAAGGTTATATTGCAATAGACTTCGGGGACAGAGACAGAGAATAAATTAAACAAGTAAGTAAAGTTTATAATACCTTAGAAATTAAAATACACTATAAAGAAAATAAAGCCAGGAAGAGATATAGAAACTCCCAGAAAGTAAAATGATAGACTTGCCATTTAAAATTGGTATTCAGGGAAGATTACAGGGAAAGGCAAAGTCTGAAAAAAGATTTGAAAGAAGGAAGGGAGTAAACCAGATATTTGGGAAGAAGAGTTGTAGTGGAAAAGGAGACATCAAGAGCAAAGACTGAGAGAAAGGACTTTGCCAGCCAGGTTCAAAGAACAGCAAGCAGGATTCATGTCTGCAGTAGAGACAGTGATAGGGGCAGAGGTTAGAGATAAGGTCAGAGAAGGAGTTTTGAACCAAATTATATAAGGATTGATAAAACACCAGCTTTTTCTCTGACGTAGGCAATCTTCAGAAAGTTTTGAGCAGAGGTATGATACAATATATAACTTGGCCACTGAATTGAGAAGGACAGAAGGAAGGAGATTAGTTAGAAGGCCATTAAAATAATACTAATACTCTGGCAATTTCAATATGCATCTTAATTTTCTTATAGTCCACCTTCAAATGATACTGCACTGCTTCATACATAATGTAATAACCAAATCACTACAACAGAATACTTCCATTCCTCCCTTCTTCCTTTATGCTATTATCATATTTTACTCTTATGTTATAAACCCCACAATGCATTATTTTTGCTAAAAAGAAAATTATTTTTCAAATGCAAACATGAGGAAAGAAAGTCTTGTCTATTTTCCCACGTTTACTGTGTCTTGCACTCTTTTTTTTTTTTTTTTTTTTTTTTTTTTGGAGGTCCAAAGTTCCCTCTGGCAATTTCCTTCATATTGAAATTTTCTTTATCATTGCCTGCAGTGCCGATAGGCTGGGAATGAGTTCTCTTAGCTTTTGTTTGTCTGAAAGTGTCATCATTTTATCTTTACTTCTGAAGGATATTTTCACTGGGGATATAGAATTCTAAGTTAACACTTTTTTTTCTGCCCATCATATTAAAGATGCCATTTCATTATCTTCTGGACTGCATTGTTTCTAGCAAAAAATCAGTGGTTACTTCTTACTTTGTTTCTTTGTAAGATGTCTTTTTCTTTGGCTGCTTTTAAGACTTTTTAAGAATCTCTTATTGTAATTGTGACATATATTGGTATAGTATTTTTTGTGCTTATTCTATTTGGGACTCATTGAGCTTCTTGGATCTGTAGGTTTATAGATATCATCAAATTTGGGGATTTTTCAGTCATTAATTTTGTATCTCCTGTCTCATCTTTTCTTTCTGGGACTCCAGTTACATATGTTAGAACCCTGTGTTCCTATGGGTCACTGAGGCCCTGTTCATTATTTTTGAGCTTTATTTTCCTCTGTGTTTTAGTTCAGATAGTTTCTACTATGTGTTTAAGTTCTATGGTTGATCTTTTTTCCTGGAGGGTCCAATCACCTGTTACCTTCATCCAGTTAGTGTTTTATTCCTGATATTGTGTTTCTCCGTTTAGAAGTTCCATTTGATATTTTCTCTATTTTTAATTTATCACTTCATTGTGTCCATATTTTAAATGAAATCTCTATACATATTAACAGAGCTGTTTTAAAATATTTGTCTGGTAATTCTATTATTTCTATTATTCTTGGGTCTGATTCTATTGACTAATTTGTCGCCTGGTTATGGGTCACATTATCCTGCTACTCAGACTGTCTAGTACTTTTTAATTAGATGAAAGACATTATGAATGTTATGTTGCCGAGTATCTGGATTTTGCTGTCTTCTAAAGAGTGTTGAAGGTTATTTTGGCAAGCAGTAAACATTTCTTGCAAATGAGAATTTTTTTAAAGCCTTATTTTTATGCTCTGTTAAGTCTAATGTAGCCTTTACTCTAGAGCTAGTTTGGTCATCCTACTGAGACATAACCCTTTTGGGTGTCTCTAATGAATGCACGAGGTGTTTCGTGCAGTCTCCCAATGTAGATGGAGCTTAAACATCTCCCAGCTCTATGTGAGTTCTGGGAAAGGTTTAGCTCACAGTTATCCAGTCACTTCCATTGCCCAACTTTGTGAAGCTTCACCATTAGCATGAACATCTTAGCATTCAGCAAAAATTCAAGAAGAATCCTATACATATTTCTGGAACTATTTTTTATACATAATTCTCTCCTCCTGGTGCTCTGTACCACAAATGTCAGTACCCTTGTTCTCCACACATTCCAATATTTATCCCTTCAACTCAGAAGTCCTACTGGGCTTTGATTATGTTTCATCTTTCTGTGGCACAGTCCAGAAAGTATCTTCAGGCTAATACTGGAATGAGCTTAGGAATTATCTTCTTTGTTATCCTTCTCACAGAAGTCACAGTCCTATAAAACCAATTGTCCAACAACCAAGAATCATTATTTTAAATTTTGTTCAATTTTCTGTGTTTCTTTATGGTGGAAGAGCAAGGATAGAGCTAGAACGAACATGAAAGGGAAGTCCACATCCTTCCCTTTTGTAGATGAAACAACAGAGACTCCAGGTGGGGCTGCAGTACATTCAAGGTCACACAGCTATTGGTAGCAGCATCAAGCTCAGAAGCTGTTTCTGAAGTCCAATGTCTTTCTCACTCCAGCATGCTACCTCTTACAGAATGATTGGTAGAGTGTAGTGTATTAGTTTCCTAGGACTGTTGTAACAAATTACTACAAACTAGGAAAGTTAACACAACAGAAATTTATTCTCCCTGGCTGGGTACAGTGGATCATGCCTGTAATCCCAGCACTTTGGGAGGCCAAGGCGGGTGGATCTCTTGCAGTCATGAGTTCGAGGCCAGCCTGGCCAACAGGATAAAACTCTGTCTCTACTAAAACTATAAAAATCAGTCAGACATGGTGGCACTTGCCTATAATCCCAGCTACTTGGGAGGCTGAGGCAGGAGAAGAATCACTTGAACCCAGGAGGCGGAAGTTGCAGTGAGCCAAGATCACACAACTGCACTCCAGCTTGGTTGACAGAGTGAGATTACATCAAAAAAAGAAAAGAAAAAAAAAGGAAAGGAAAGGAGAAATGAAAAAGAAGGAAGGAAGGAAGGAAGGAAGGAAGGAAGGAAGGAAGGAAGGAAGGAAGGAAGGAAGGAAGGAAGGAGGGAAGGAAGGAAGGGAAGGAAGGAAGAAGGAATTTATTCTCTCCCAGTTCTGGAGACCAGAAATCCAAAACCAAAGTGTTGGTAGGGCTGGTTTCTTCTGCAGATTCTGAAGGAGAATCCATCCTACAACTCTCTCCTAGCTTTTGGTGACTATTTGAAATCCTTAATGTTAGTTGACTCGCAGACAAATCTCTCCAATTTCTGCCTTGTTTTCGCATAGCCTTATCCTATCCTCTGTTTGTTTATGTCTTCTCCTCTTCTTATAAGGGCCCTTGTCATTGGATTTAGGGTTCTCCCAGTAAACTCAGGATGATTTTATCTAGAAATCCTTCACTGAATTACATCCACAGATACCTTTTCTCCAAATAGGGGTACTGGGGATTAGGACATGGACATATTCTTTTGGGGAGGGGGCACAATTCAACTTTCAAAAGGTAGCAAAGGAAAAGGGTAAATAACACAAAGTCACAATTTGGAAATATTTGCCTCATGTAAAAGCAGACATAGACGTTGGCCTCAGCTGAATCTATTTTGGAGAATTTGAAAGGGCTTCCATGTAGAGCTCTAGGACTACGAAGGAAAAAATGCAAAAGCAGGTTGATAATGTTGTATTTCACTTGGGCACAATCATGTTACTGGCTCATGCCTCACTACATTCACTAAGTGCATCACACATTTAATACCACTGTTAATTTGGCCAGATAACCCAAGATGCAACAAGGAATTACTGCTTTCATTTAATCTAACCTCTTATGTCTCTAATAACCATATCAGTCATGACTAGAGGCTTGAATCCTGAAAACAGGAACATGTAGGAGAGAGAAATTACTGACAAGCCCTTACCTATAATAGGAGGAATGTCATCACTATAATAACTGTGTTTGCAGAGATGACCCAATGTCAGTTTCAGAGTCTTTATCAGGTCAAAAGGAAAGGACATCTAATTGCTATCTTAGCTATCATTTTTCACTAACCACTGAACTGTGCTTTTTTTTTTTTTTAAATGAAGCCTTTTTAAAAAATTTTTCCAACTTTCTTAGCAGGTTCAGACGGTGCATTGTGAGACAAAGACAAAAGCAACAGGGAGAATCATCTCATGAGAAAAATTAGCAATAAAGCACTGTGACAGGACAGCAAATACACTTTGTTAAAAAATTATTTCAACCTGAATAATTTGGCAGTGTTAATTTGTCAAGAAAAAAAAAATATCTAGAACAGATACCACCCTAAGATCCTTAAGCAGTTCTCTGAAACTTTGTTTAATACAAACATTTCCACTACAATGCAATTGGGAATACATCTTTCAACCCACATTTTGCCTGGGTTATAAGTCCTATTGGTACGGAGCAGAGGCAGTCAATTTGGTTTTCTTTATGGTCTGAACCAAACACAAACATTAAGTGAGGTCAAATAACACACCCCACTGGCAACCTTCAAATCTCTAAAGCTGATTTAAAAGAGACTGGGAAATTGAGCTCAATAGAAAGGGCAAAAATAAAGAAGTTCATAACAAGGAAGCCTACCAATATCAATCTCCACTGTGCCACAGATGCCCCATTGTGCCCCAAATTGGATTGAAATGCAGAAGCCAACAAGCACAAGCACAACTGCCCCTCCATTCTCCCCCACTCCCGCCGCCCCCACCAAAAAAAAAAATCACAATTTGGCAGAAGGGAAAGATTTAGAGGAATGTTAACTTAATGCACCTAAAACTCAAAACACCATTAGAAAAGGGTATTCTGGGTATAATTTAAGATAGGTAAAGAAAGTTACAAATATGCCCAAAGTAATTGGAAAATGAGCCTACTACCAGGAAAATTACAGAACAGTTGTGATGGAAGAGAATTAGAGAATCTTTTTTACCTTAAAGTATAGATCTCGAGTTCAGAAAGAAGCAGGTAATTGCCCAAGGTTATAGTGCCTAAAATTGAAATGGGATTAGAACCCACAACCCTTTGAGTCTTGTGCTCTCTCTACTCTGCCGATTGTTCTCAAGGCTGTGTGGGGATGTTAAGAGTTTCTCGAAGTTCACAACTGAGCCTCCTTTCCTTCTCTCTCCTCCCTACTCCTTGATCTCATTCTTTTCCCAAGCTTTTATTCTCATTAACAGACTTAGTCATCCAAATATATTTCTCCAGTTCTGACATCTCTGAACCCCAGACTTAGAATCAACAGTTCTATCTGTGGATATCCCAAGCAGCTCAGACTTGACATGTACAAATGTAAACAGCTGGCCCCCATCCTTCCCACTAGAGATTTGTTCCTCCCTTGCTCTCCATCTACTCAATGGAACTACAGTCTTATCAGTGTCAGCCTTGAGTTGGATCTTTCCTTTACCCTTTCCCTACATCTACTCATCAGTAAGACCTCCTACATGTATCTCAAAAACATCTCTCCATTTTCTCTGACCCCACCTTAGTCCAAGCCACCAACATCTTCCTCCTGGACTGCCTACTAACCCCTCTCTCTATTCTAATTTTTCTGTTTCCAGTTCATTTGCCACACAGCAGCCAGAATGATCTTTAAAAGACATTTCATTTACAAGAAAATCTAAAACTCTCACCATTGCCTACAAGATCAGGCATTATTTGGCCCCTTACTTCTCTAATCTCATATCATGCCACCCTCTTCCTTTACCCCTCTGCTCTAGGCATACTGAACTCTCTAAATTCCCAAAACACACTGTGCTCTTTCTAGTGCGGGACCTTGGCACATGCTGCTCCCACTGTCAGGAATGTTCTTTTCATTGTGAAAGGCTGGTTCCTTTTACAATTTGGGGTTCATGTTATATGTCACTTATAAAAAGAGGCCTTTCCTGATCACTCATCTCAATGAGATCTTAGCTTCCTCCTGCTAGCCTCTGTAGCAAAACCTTATTGCTTCCTTCACAGCGCTTATTTCAATTTGTAATCATTTATTGATTTGATTATTGGTTATTATCACTCATGAGTCTCACAGCTAAATGACAGCAGGGATCAAGTCTGTCTTCCTCACTGTGTCTCTATTATATCTGGCACCAAGCACATACAAGGCATTTGATAAGTATTCTTTAATATAATGAAAATGAAGTAAATTTATAACACTATTCTTTCTACCCAAAGAGGACACAAAAGATTATGGACTTCCATTCTGTGTCAATATATTCAACATGGTAGAAGAAATATCACAACTGAGGGTTGCAAAACACTGAAAGTTATCAACTCTTATTCTCTAGAGATCCTTGTTAAACAATGTCCCATCCATCAAGCGTGAATTAAATTTGTCCCTGGCTTGAGGACAAAATAAGATGAGTTCACCCGGCCCCTTATAAACTTATGATTTTATGAAAAATCCATAAGCTCTCATCCTTCCAGCACTCTGATAACGAGGTAATTACCCTTCTAATGAAAAAGGAACCCTTTTTATATCTATCTCCATTGAATTATGGACCTCAAAATTGAATTGGAGTCTAATAGACATCAAACACAACTACCTGCCAGTTCCTAATAAAGATGAGAAAAAAAAAAAACACAGTGATATCTGGGGAGCCAAAAGGCAGTGTCACAGTGTGTCCTTCCTGCCTTCTCTGATTTGCTATTGACACTAGTTCTGCCTTTTGTGCCTCCCTCAGAATGTGAGCCAGTCCGCAATAGCAGGAAAGTCATTAGTGTCCCTTCCCTGTCTGTTCCATGGGCTTCGAAATGAAGCTTCCATTCAGGTTCCCTTTTAGCTGTGACTTTCTCCATTCCTACCATGTTGACCTCAATCAAAGGGCTGAGCTCAGTCTTGACAACATGTTCACTAGGCCTGCTCCAGAATCCTGACCTATTTTCCTAGTTTCCTAAGACCTGTCAAAGCCCCCATCACCAGCCTCCTCCACTATTGACTGAGCTCTTATATCGAAGATCTAATTAATGGAATCACAACACCAACACCCCACATGAATTACACCCAGAGTCCACAATCCATACTCCTCCCCTATGCTCTTCCAGTTTGTCGATGCTGCTTCATGATCAGAAATGACTCAGATTAAGCCCTAAACGTCTAGCTACCCTGTTCCACAGCCAAGACTGTTACTTTCACCCCTGACTCCCAGGTCTGCTTGCCTAACTCCCCTCATTTCAGACATTTTATAGCTGAATCTGTCCAAGTTATCACTCATGGCTAAATTTACACTTTTACTTGGTCTCTATGTTTTAATCCCTCATGATCTCTTTTTATGCACTTGCCAGTTTGGAGGCATAATCTTATAAGCCTTTACCTTCTGGAGAGTAGCAATGGAAAGTTCATTATTTTCAGTTAAGATACAATGTAGAGTGACAAATGCAGCCTCAGAAAGTGGACAATTATTTCCTCTGGAGAGCCTTTGCCCAGCTTTGCATATCCGGACCCAAGGACATTTCCTTTTCTCTCTGCTAACATGGAGTACAGAAAGGTTACATTAGCTAATAAAAGCCCTCTGCTGACAAAAGATGCTTTTGAAAAGTCACTCGAAAAGGAAGCTCTGTCGATAGCTTTATTAAAATAAAATGTCACATCTTTGTGAAGTTAAAAGTCTCTAGATTGTAGTTAAAAGTCTGGTCAGCTCCAAATACAATGGAAAGTCCTATATATATATATATATGTCCTATATCATATATATGTGTGTGTATATATATATATATATATATATATGATGTATCTCATGGTGTATATGTATTGTATTCCATGGTGTATATGTGCCACATTTTCCCTGTCCAGTCTACCATCGATGGGCATTTGGGTTGGTTCCAGGTCTTTGCTATTGCTATTGTAAGCAGTGCCACAATGAACATACATGTGCATGTATCTTTATAAAAGAACGATTTATAATCCATTGGATGTATACCCAGTAATGGGATTGCTGTGTCAAATGGAATTTCTATT
>CAUYQU010097714.1:0-37378 GCA_963574635.1 Cheracebus regulus | reverse complement strand
TTAAGGCTTACGCAAATTAAAGAGGGTTCATGAATAATTGGTCTTGAAAAAAAAAAAAAAAAAAAAAAAAATTACTTTTAGTAAAAAAAAAAAAATTGCAAAAAATTAAATTTTAATAAATTTTTAACCAAAAAATAAAACAACATTAAATAATATCCAATTTTTTTTTTTTAAATAAATCAAATTTTTTTTTTTTTTTTTTTTTTTTTCAAGACCAATTATTCATGAACCCTCTTTAATTTGCGTAAGCCTTAAGTGTTGTCCTATTACTCTTTTAGGGTAAGATTATCTTTAAAACCCTCTGAACTAGAAAAATTACATTTCCTTTAACAAAAACCATATTCCCATGCCCTCTTATAATTTTTTTTTAACAAAAATACGTTATTTTCTTACACACCTTGTATGTAAAACTGTATTTTTAGAAGTCTTAATTACATGTTACTATGTTAATGCTCAGGAAATTTTATTTTTAGTGAAAAACCTGGTAACTAAGTAATTTTACTCCACATGTCCCCAGGCCTTATTTGGAATTTAATGCTCCAAAGTAGGTGAATTGGACAATTTTCAAAAGTCAAAGAAGCAGTTTATGACCTTAAAGCATTTAGCAAATTTGATATTTTACCTTAATTTAGGCCAAATGTCCAAATTTTGAAGGCAGTTTTATTTTACCAATTATCTTTAAAGCTGTCTTTATTTCCAAAAGATTACTAAAGTCACATGAACAAAAAGGTATTGTTCTAAAGTTTCAATTTTTCTGAAAAAAATATTATTTAAGCACTTATTTTTCTACACCAATTAATCAGATTTCTTTTATATAAACATCACACACACAACACATATAAATACACAGACAGACAGAAGTTCCAGCAGTTATAAGATTTTCCATTTGCCAGTTTCTTAATTGGATTACTGACTTCAGGGTGGAGCCCTTGGAGGAAGAGAATCAGGAAAGCTTGCAGTTTCTAGGGCCAAATAAGTATGCACAGCTAGAAGGCAAAAGCAAATCCCCAAAATTAAGGGTGCCATTTTATACTAGATCTTGGATCCCCAAAAAGGAGGGGAATACTACAGGAGAAGATAATGTTGTGCTTCTACCATGCATTTTTTTTCTTTTTTTTTTTTTAAGGCCAGTCAAGTGAAACAGTGGGAGTGGGGAAGGAATAAAGAAATCTGTAACTGGTTGTGATCAATTAGTTGTCAACACCACTGCACTCATACCAGCCTCTACCGTGCATTTTATTGCAAGGCAACCCAAAGACAATCAACTCATTTGGTAATCAGCCTCTCCCCCAGGGAAGTCTCATCTCTCAGTGGGGAGTGGGGTGGGGATGTTTCCATATCTTCCAGGTGGTCAAGAGAATGATTCTCTGATCCAAGTGTGCAAAGAGCCAAGTATTTCTCCATAACTGCTGCAGCCATCCCTTAAAGTATATTTCCTACCTAGTTGTTACACACCAAGGCTAAAATGTAAAGTAATTTGATACCCCCAAATGTGAAAACCATCAGCTCACACAGTGCAAAATGGAACAGAGCCTTAAATTTTGAGAGGGATTTATTTTCTTTTGGTTCCTGGGGTTCCATGGGAAAACAGAAGTTTTTCCCGGAATGGGGTCCATGGTACCTCCTGTTTTTTCTCAGGTGTTCCAAGCTGTTAGTAATTATCTTAGGTTCTCTCATGTGGGCATCAACAGTGGCAAGAAGACAAAATGAAGAAAAACAGTTCAGTTGACTGGGAAGAAAAACTTTTTTCTTTTTTTAGAAAAAAACATGATTCTAGAAAAGAATAAAGTTATTTTAAATACGTATAGCTTGGATATCCACTTTTAATTAAGCCAGTTTTAACCACAGAGCTCTTTTGGTTAAAAAAAAAAAAAAGTCTTTTTTAAATCTCTTATTACCAGACTCTAGACAGGACAGTCAATATTTCTGGCCTCTGAATTCTACCCCAGGTAACCTCCCACATAAAATTAGTAAGTCTTAACTAAGGTTTTAACTTAACCATGAACACATAAGGAGTTTTTGATGTTGTTGTTGTTGTTTTTAAGAGAGTCTCCCTCTGTTGCCCAGGCTGGAGTGCAGTGGCACGATCTCACTGCAACCTCTGCCTCCCGGATTCAAAAGATTCTTCTGCCTCAGCCTCCCAAGTAGCTGGGACTACAGGCATGCACCACCACACGTGGCTAATTTTTTGTATTTTTAGTAGAGATGGGGTTTCACCATATTGGCCAGGCTGGTCTCAAACTCCTGACCTCGTGATCTGCCTACCTCAGCCTCCCAAAGTGCTGGGATTATAATCGTGAGCCACCACGCCTGGCCTTGAAGACATAAGATATTTTCAGGAGATGATAAGCAGTTTCTTTTCTTTTTCTTTCTTTCTTTCTTTCTTTCTTTTTTTTTTTTAACAAGGTTTAGAATCTTCCCAAGATTAGTTCAGAGAAAGGAAAATTCAAGACAGGAAATCAGAAACTATTCATGGGGAGAGGGAGGGAACCTCAATACATGGGACAGTTACACAAATAACAAACCAGAAAGGAATCATTCGGAAGCCAAGAATTGAACCTGGGCCACCACTGTCAAAAGATAAAGCACTGGCCAGGTGTAGTAGCTCACACCTGTAATCCCAGCACTTTGGGAGCCCGAGGCCGGTGTATCACAAGGTCAGGGGTTTGAGACCAGCCTGACCAACGGTAACCCTGTCTCTACTAAAAATACAAAAATTAGCCTGGTGTGGTGGTGCATGCCTGTGATCCCAGCTTCTCAGGAGGCTGAAGCCGGAGAATCACTTGAACCTGAGAGGTGGAGGTTGTAGTAAGCCAAGACCTCTCAGGAGCCAAACAGACAGAAACTCCATGGTGGAGTTACAGATACCCCCTGCAATGAGGCTACGGACAGACACTCCACCATGGGGCTAGAGAACTAGTCAGGAAAAGGAAGGAGGCATTAGCAGTGCCTAGGATACTCACCAACCCAGACACCCCACAATGGGCCTACAGACAGACACCCTGTGATGGGAATACATTTATGGGATGTCTCCCCAGGACTATTTCTTCACTGCAATTAGCACCTTGTACACTGGGTTGGCAGCACCCCACCAGTAGAAAGAGTACCAGAGTTGGCCCCCGGTTGAAGAGAACTAGGCGGCTGCTTGGGCTGGCCTCTGAATCCATTGCCGGAGGGGGGCTACTGAACCATGGGCAGTTAGCAACAAGGGCAATCCCAGACGAGCCCCCAAATTTGTAACCACTCGATGGGTTCACCTTGCCTGCTGCCTAGACAATGCCAGTTTATTAAGACAGGGGAATTGCAACAGAGAAAGAGTAATTCATGCAGTGTTGACTATGCAGGAGACAGGAGTTTTATTATTACTTAAATCTGGGATCAGGGTTTTAAAGGATAATTTGGTGGATAGGGGGCCAATGAATTGGTAGTGCCAATTGGTTGGCTCAGGGATGAAATAGTAGGGAGTCAAAGTGGTTCTCTTAAAAAAAAAAGAAAGAAAGAAAGAAAGCTGTTCTCTTATGCTGAGTCAGTTCCTAGGTGGGTGCCACAGAACTGGTTGGCAGGTCCAGCTGGGACCATCTGGTTGTTAGAAATGAAAAACCTTGAAAAGACATCTCAAAAGGCCAAGCTTAGGTTCACAACAGTGATGTTACCTCTAAGAGTAATCGGAGAAGTTGTGACTCTTACAACCTCTGGAATAATGGCTGGTAATATTTAGAATTCCAGCCCCTCATTCTAACTTGGTGGTAGGTGGCTTTTCATTCGTTTTATAAGGACAGTTTAGCTTTTGGGAAGGATTATTACTTAAACTATAAATTCCTTCCCAAGGCTAGTTTGGCCTATGCCCAGGAATAAACAAGAACAGCTTAAAGGTTACAAGCAAGATGGAGTTGGTTAGGTCTGATGTCTTTCCCTGTCATAATTGCCTTAATTATAATTTTCCAAAGGCACTTTCAAAACTGTTTCAGGGGTGTGTGTGTGTGTGTGTGTGTGTTCCTAAGTGTACTGAAACATGATGTAAAATGAGTTCCTTATTGATTGACATAAGCTTTTTAAACAATGTCAGAATTGGTCTAGATCAGTGGTCCCTAAATTATGGTCCCTGGCCCAGATGCATTAGACTTATCTGGGACCTAGTGATCATTAAAATTGCAAATTTGGGGGCTTCATCCTGGACCTACTGAATAGGGGCAGGGCCTGGAAATCTATGTTTTAAAAAACCTCCAGATAATTCTGATCAATGTTAGTGTTATAAGTAAAATTTCGATGCCGCAAAAGAAATAGCATTCGAAGATATGCCCTCTCAGCAAGGTAGTTTAATTCTATAGAAGGGTTTGGGGTGCATGGACCGAGCAATGATGGCCGCCGCACGCTTGTACAAGGGGGAAAGGGGTACTTATGCCTCACAGGGGTCATCCCCGCTGCTGTGTCGTCCCCTATTGGCTAGGGTTAGACCCCACAAACTAGACTAATCCCAATTGGCTATTTTAAAAAGAGCAGGGGTCTGAGCTGCAGTAGCAGGGTGGGTGTTTGGGCGGGAAGGACAATTACGGGTGTGTCAGAGCAGGTAGCCAGGGGTGATCATGTGACTGGGATGAGTCAGGATGGTGCCAGGGGGGAGGGTGGGGGAGCAGACGTGAACTGCTGATGAACCGGTGGAGAAGGTTGTTTATTAGAATGACGAGGAAGTCAAACTTTAGAATAGGGATTTAAAGAATAAGAGAGCTGAGGCCGGGCGCGGTGGCTCACGCCTGTAATCCTAGCACTTTGGGAGGCCGAGGTGGGAGGATCACCTGAGGTCAGAAGTTCAAGACTCGCCTGGCCATCATGGTGAAACCCCATCTTTAAAAAAAAAAAAAAAAGAATAAGAGAGCTGAACATATTGACATACTGATTCTTTGAAGAGAAACTTGGGGTTCTCTATAACATTAGAAAACCACTGAAATCTAGGTAATTTAGCCTTTCTCAATCACAGGAGAGACTGAAGCTTTAGAGAAAATTATTTTAGTGACTCTTGCCGTTTCTCTGAAGTAGAAAGCCGGCATTCTAGAAGATACTGGGAAATAAGTTAGTTGTTACATATAATGGATGCCTTAGGGCAGAAGGGCTTAATTTTCTCTTAGGGGTGGTTGAGAAGGGAAAAAAATAATCTAGAATGATCCCCCAAGGTTTTCTTCAGAGTAAATTTGCATGGATGTCAACAAAAATAGTCAAACTCTGTAAAATATTTGAAGAGATTTATTCTGAGCCAAATAGGAGTGACCATGGCCTATGACACTGAGAATGGAAGATCCTGAGAACATGTGCCCAAGGTGGTTGGGGTGCAGCTTGATGTTACACATTTTAGGGAGACATGGGACTTCAATCAAATACAGTTAAGATACAC
Source organism: Cheracebus regulus (assembly GCA_963574635.1). Classification (NCBI taxonomy): domain Eukaryota; kingdom Metazoa; phylum Chordata; class Mammalia; order Primates; family Pitheciidae; genus Cheracebus; species Cheracebus regulus. Next base: position 31,992 of record CAUYQU010097714.1, on the reverse strand, counting down.
ATTGGTTTGGTCCACAAAGGTGGGACAACTTGAAGGGAGAAAAAGGTGACTGCTTCCAAGTTATAGGTAGATTTAAAATTTTTTTGGTTGACGGTTGAGTTTATCTAAAGACTTGAGAAACACAGGAAATGTTGGGGTTAAGATAGTGGATTGTGGAGACCAAAGTTCTTATAATGCAGATGAAATCTTCAGGTAGCAGGTTTCAGAGGGAATAGATTGTAAATGCTTCTTTTTGTTTGTTTGCTTGTTGGTTTGTTTTTAGAGACAGAGTCTCATTCGGTTGTCCAGGCTGGAGTGCAGTGGCACAATCTTGGCTCGCTGCAACCTCTGCCTCCCAGGTTCAAGCAATTCCCTTCCTCAGCCTCCGGAGTAGCTGGGATTACAGGCGCCTGCCACCACACCCAGCTAATTTTTTACAAAAAAACACCCAGGGTTTCACTATGTTGGCCAGGCTGGTCTCAAACTCCTGACCTCATGATCCGCCCGCCTCAGCGTCCCAAAGTGCTGGGATTACAGGTATGAGTCACCACACCCAGCCTGTAAATGCTTTTTATTAGACTTAAGGTCGGTGTTGATGTTAATGCTAGAGGATATAATGAGGCATGTCCAACCCCCATGTCCCATCATGGCCTGAACCAGTCTCTCGTATTAAATTTTAAGAGCACCCATTCAGAAGGCTGGGAGGTTTTAGAATTTTATTTTGGTTTATAGTGACTTAACCCAAGTTTTCTAAAACATAAAGTAATCCAACCAAGGATTTGCATAAAATTGTTTTGGCTTAAAATGTATTTTCTTCTTTTTTTTAAAGATGGGGTTTCACCATATTGGTCAGGCTGGTCTTGAACTCCTGACCTCAGGTGATCCGCCCGCCTCAGCCTCCCAGAGTGCTAAGATTACAGGTGTGAGCCACTGCGCCCGCTTTATTTTCTTCTTATCTCTTTTATTTTCTTCTTATCTCTATTGTGATTACAAACAGTGATTCTATTATGAAATGAAGAATTTAAATATATAACTGTTACTAAGAGTTGGAAATTATGATTTGCTGAGGACATTAAAAATCAGCCTCTAGTTCATTTATCTAATCATAAGGGTCGTATTTGCAAACTCTCTCGAACAGTGATTCACAGCCACTATTCTGATTTAACCCTGTTTTGTTCCGAGTACACTCCTAATCAGTAACATCTCTCATCACAATGCTGTGATTTTCATGGGGACTAGGGGGGCTGTAGAGCATGAAAAGTCTCATTGAGGATTCTAATGCGCCCCCCTCCCCCACATACACACCAAAAGAATCTCTGCACTAGTATAAAAGACAAAGTTGCTAAGAACAATCTAAGTCAGCAGAGAATATATCATCCTCCCAGAATAGCCAAGTTTTAAATAGGCATTGACTGAGTTCCAGGATGATCCAAGAGCTCAGAGCATAATTCATTATTGTATACTTATTTATTCACTCCAAAGAACCACTATTCTTTCAGAAGAGAGCAAAATCTGGTTATGAAAACAGGAAAGTTTTCTTGTCAATCAACGAATTAATATTTTTTGTGGCTGCTGGATAGGCGTCAATGTATTTGGCATTACATATGACATGGGTGCATTGAAACTGCCTTTGCAAAAATTGTATCAGTGAGAAAATTATGGCAGTGGGAGAGATCTGATCTAGCCAACTCCCCTCCTGCCTTTAGCCATCAAGCAATCCAGCTGCCTTTATTACTGGACTAGCTTTGGGAGACATTTAGTTTATAGTTTAAATGATAACAGCTCTTCCCCAAAACTCAACTGCCTTTGTAAAGCTAATGAGAGAACACCAGGCCAGGAGAAGAAAAGGAGGCTGAATTCTGCTAAAGTATAGACATAAATGATTGCCAGTCTTTATTCCGGAGGTAACAAGATATATAACTTCCCCAATTACTCCTGCAAATAACATAACTGTTGTAGAATCTAAGATTGGCCTTTTGAGATATCATTTCAGGGTTTTCGTCTGTCTGACACCTATGCCTAAGGCTCCACCTGGACCCACCCACTGCTCCCATGGCCCCACCTAGGTTTCAGCCTGCAGGAGGATCATTTCCAACACCCCTATGATTGCACCCACCATCCAATCAGCAGCCACCCCCACCACTTCCCCTAGACTACTTTCGAAAAGCCCTAGCCCCTGAAATCCCAGCTCTGTAGGAATTCAACTCTATTGCAATTTCCCTGCTTTGATAAATCAGCTCTATCTGGGCAGCATACAAGAAGAACCCATTAGGTGGTTACAGTTTTACAACTGGAGAGAAAAGATCAGAACACATGAAATAAGCAACATAAAAATAAAACACTAATAAATGATAAATTATGAAGGACTATTTATGAAACCATCTGAAGTGGTTTTAAGAAATTTAGATGGCTTGGCACAGTAGCTCATGTCTGTAGTCCTAGCACTTTGGGAAGTCGAGGTGGGCGGATCACGAGGTCAGGAGTTCGAGACCAGCCTGGCCAACATGGTGAAACTTCATCTCTACTAAAAATACAAAAGTTAGCTGGATGTGGTGGCATGCGCCTGTAATCCCAGCTACACTGGAGGCTGAGGCAAGAGAATCACTTGAACCTGGGAGACGGAGGTTGTAGTGAGCCGAGACTGTGCCATTGCACTCCAGCCTGGGTGATAGAGCAAGACTCCGTCTCAAAAAAAAAAGAGAAAAAAAAAAAGAAATCTAGATTCCAGCCAGGCACGGTGGCTTGTGCCTGTAATCCCCAGCACTTTGAGAGGCTAGGGCAGGCAGATCACTTGGGCCAGCCTGGGCAACAAGGTAAACCAGTTCTAGATCAGCCTAGACAACAAGGCGCGACCCCTGTCTCTACAAAAAAAATACAAAACTTTACTGGGCATGGTGTTGTGCACCTGTGATCCCAGCTACTCAGGAGGCTGATTGCTTGAGCCCAGGAGGTGGAGGTTGCAGTGAGCTGAGGCTGCCGCACTGTACTCCAGCCTGGGCAACAGAGCCAGACCCTGTCTCAGAAGAAAGAAAGAAAGAGAGAGAGGGGGAGGGAACGAGGGAGGGAGGAAGGAAATAGAGAAACCAACCCCATAAATTCTATGCTATGTCAGAAGGCCACAGTATCAGAAATGCTGACATAGATTCATCAGACTCAGGGCCCAGGAATCTGCATTTAAGTCTGCCAGGTTGTTCTGATAATCCAGTTGAGCACCACTACCTCAGAAATCCAGAAAAGAGGAAAATTAATTTTAACCAGTACTATCAGGGAACACCTTTTTTGTGGAGCAGTGAAGCTGAGATGGGCCCTGAGTGGAACTACCTGTGCAGAATTATAGCAGAATTATAAATATTAAGAGAAGTCTTAACAGGGCTAGCTCCATTTTGTTTCTAACCTCACAGACTAATTTTTTTTTTTTTATTCTAGCACAGAGGCCAAGATAACTATGAGAGGAATTTAGTTTATAGTTAAACTCGGAGGCAAAGGAAACTAACCCTCCCACTCCCACCCCACCATGCCCACACACACTACCCAGAGATTGAGGTCACATTCTTTTTTTTCTTTTTTTTTTAATTTATTTTTTTTATAAAGACGGGGTTTCACCATGTTGGTCAGGCTGGTCTTGAACTCCCGACCTCAGGTGATCCACCCGCCTTGGCCTCCAAAGTGCTTGGATTACAGGCGTGAGCCACCGCGTCGGGCCTGAAGCCACATTCTTAAGACAAGGGTAAAATTGCGGTAGGGACTTGAACTTTGCTAAAAAATAAGCATAAACGATGACTTGCCATTGCTTAATGTGTTTTCCTACAAGTTGCTAACTGACCCAGAGTCATGTAGCTGGGGCCACAAAATTTATAGCTTCCTCTACTACTCCTATAGATGACTTCACTGTTATGAAACCTAAAGAACTGGTCTCTGAGATATTTTTGAGATTCAGTATTTCAGTACAACCTGGTCCTGAGAATTGATTAAGCTGCACGAAGACAGTTTCAGACACCGTTGTGATTTCACCCCAGCCAATCAATTGTTCCAGGTCCCCAGCCCCGTCAGCCAAAGCACCCTTTAAAAACCTTAGTCTCTGAATTATCAGGGAGACAAATTTGAGGAATTTTTCCCTGTTCTTGCTTGGCCAGCTCTGTGATTACTAAATTCTTTGCTGCAATGCTGGTTCTCATTGGTTCTTTTAGGGGAGCGGGCAAGAAGAACTAGTTGGCCTGTGACATGAGGACAGGGTAGTATGTGAGCAGAGTGGCTGACAGAGGGCTTAGGTGTGTGCTCACCTGAAGCTGCCTGTGCCAAAATGCTAAGGAAGGCTTGGGAGGAGAGAATGAGTGCCCAAGGCAGTTAGAGAAGCCGTCTCCCAAACTGAGAGTCAAAGATTAAGCTAGAGGAAACTGCCAGGCAGAGAGAATGAGGGAAAGGAGATTCCAGGCCAAATTTGTACAAAAATATAGAGGCATGAAAGAGCAAGTTATGTTAAGTGAATAGCAGGAGCTCCGTGTGACTTGAATAGGCAGAGGAGAAAGGAGGAGAGGCCCATGGGAGAAGGTAGAAAACGGGATGAACCTGCTTAAGAAGTAAAAGACTGAACAAGATTGGAAATCCCAAACCCGAATGTGGGGCAAATAAATGCCTAGATGTTCATGCATATGACATACTGTGTGATGTACAGGGTCCAGAAATCAGAGGGAACTGGTAGATCCATGCCCCATGTTCAAAGGGCAACCTACTCAACCCAAGCCAATCATTGCCTTGATGATGGGCATGAGGTTCCAGTGCTGCCAAATCAGCAGACTTTTTTTTCCCCCAGAAAAGCCAGAAATTCAGATTTTTAAAATAAAATCTCCAAGCTTTTAAATGTAGGCTCAATTCTTTTAATTATTCATCAGACCAAATAAAATATAACTCTTGGCCTGGTGTGAAGGCCAGTTTATTACCTCTAGGTTGCAGTCTAATAAGCTCTTACTGCATCCAAATTAGATGGGTGTCTATCTGGTTCACTGTGTGCCTGATTGCAGAACATGGCAACTAGGCTGAAGCTCTGCTGGGAGAACAACAGAAATCAAATTTAGAGCTTTTATTCAGGAACAATCTGGATATATCTCTGTGTGTGTTTGTGTGAGTGTGTGTATATATATACACATACATACATCTACTAAATATATATATACATCTGAGTGTGTGAGTGTATATACACACACACACACATCACTTCCTTTGTTTAGTTTAAACACAGGCAAGGTGTTGTTCTCAAACATTGCAATATATTCTAAACATTGCTGGGGCTCAGAAACTTTACTAACATAGCCAGAGAAATGATTTGAAAAACAGCATTCCTTAGTAATATAAAGTATTCAAAACCATACAAGATTTGATTCTACATGCTAACTTTTTTTAAAAAAAGAGTTGTGTTTTCACTGTGCAAGCTGAAAAGGACTTTATTTAGTAGCATATACAAACTTGCATTTCTGAGCAACGTAAGCAAATCTATGGTCTATTTTCTCTTTGCTGGAGGGTCACTCTAAAGGCAAATTCATTAAAAATGGAAAATGCTGCTATTTTTCAGAGAGTGTTCTTTTATTTCAGATAGAAAAGTTATTTTTTAGATGCCTATTTAATCATCTCTTAGAAACCAATCTATGACAAACCTTATATTTGAGTTTATACCTACCTCATTTCCATGATAAAAAAATTACTTCTATAGATGTTAGAAGTAACTTTCTTAAGAATGACAGCTGAATAAATTTTTAACTACTATATAAATCAAAACCATCTAACAATTTTTAAGGTTATGACTTATAAAAGATGTTCCTCTGGAAACTAAAATCAGTTTTCAATTTTCCCATTTATATTTCTTTTACAAATGTACAAATAATTTCTCTTTATTCTTTTCAAGAAGAGCTAGAAAAGTTTGGTCTTTAAGATCATTCATTGTTTCTACTCTCTAGGAAAGGCAGTATGGTAGACAGACTAATGGACCCCCTCCAAAGCTATCTGCATTGTAATCCTCAGAACCTGAGAGGGTGGAAAAAGGGGCTTCATAGATGTGGTTAAATGAAAAATCTAGAGATTGGGAGATTACTCTGGATTATCTGGGCAGGCCCAATGTAATCACAAGGATGGGGTCCTTATAAGTGAAAGAGGGAGGCAGGAAGGTAAGAGGGCATGACTACCATGTAGCAGGGGTTGGAATGGTGTTGCTGGCCTTGATGAAGGAAGGGGGCCACAAGCCAAGGAAAGTAGGTGACTTCTAGAAACTGGAAAAGGGAATAAAACAGATTTTCTCCTAGAGATTGCAGAAGAAACACAAACCTGCCCATTTTTGCCAAGTGAGACCCATTTCAGATGCCTGACCTCCAGAGCTATAAGATAATAAATCTGTTTTGTTTTAAGCTTCTAAATTTGTGGTAATTTGTAACAGCAGCAGTAAGAATATAGACAGTAATCAGTCTCCCTCAAAGATGGATACTAGAACAGTTTTATTTTATATTTTATTTTATCCACAGAAAACAGAAACATGATTTATTTCAAAAGATGGCAGAAATTAGAAATTCATACTGAAAATATAGCTTGGGCCAGGGGCGGTGGCTCACGACTGTAATCTCAACACTTTGGGAGGCCAAGGTGGGTGAATTGCTTGAGCCCAGGAGTTTGAGACCAGCCTGGGCAAAATAGCAAAACCATCTCTACTAAAAAATTAAAAAATCAGCCAGGCATGGTGGCCTGCACCTGTAGTGCCAGCTTCTTGGGAGGCTGAGGCAGGAGGGTCACTTGGAAGTGATCACCAGGAGGTTGAGGCCACGAGATCACCACTGCGCTTCAGCCTGCATGACAGAGCAAAACTTTGTTGAAAGAGAAAGAAAGAAAGAAAGATGGAAAGAAAGAAAGAAGAAAGAAAGAAAGAGAAAGAAAGAAAGAAAGAAAAGAAAGAAAGGAAAGAAAAAGAAAGAAAAAGAAAAAAAGAAAAAGAAGGAAGGAAAGGAAGAAAAAGAAAGAAAGAAAAGAAAGAAGGAAAGAAAGAAAGGAAGGAACACATAATTTGGTGTAATTCTTTTGGGAGAGCTCTTTCCTGTGAACATGCTCTCCTACTGACTGCCCCACTGGAGTCCTGTCAGGCAGCACTTTCTAAACAGTTCACTGATTCCCATGTTGTCAGAAGGCAGGAGCCATCTACAAATACACAGATTCCAAGGACAGAGTAATGTATTTCTCAGAAGAAAAGCATCTTCTTTCTCAGAAGAGTGCATTATCATTTTAAGGAGTTGGCACAGTTTAGGTGAAATAGGCACATAATTCATTAAAGCATAAAAAACGTGAAGAAAAAGATGCTGCATTGTGTTAGACATACAAATGAGGTGTGAATGTTTAAGGCAGCTGATGCCCAAAATAAGCAAGTCAAGAAAAGTGGTGTGGTTTGGAGGTGATTTTGCATCTAGATGGAATTCTTTTCTCATGACTGCAAAGATTGAACACTGTAAAGCCTGTCTTCTTCAAGGCCAATGATGCTTCAGATACCAGATGATTTCATGTTTCACCTGTAGTCTGAAGAGAGGGTTGAGTTGGTCAGAATTGCAATCAGCCAAAAGAGATGGCAACAAACTGAACAGGTCACCAACATGGTAATGATAACTTTCTGGTTAGGACCCTAGGTATGAACCAAGGTATGAAGAAATCAATGAAGCCCCAAAACATGCTCATTGCAATGAGTGGTACGGTGAGGCTCTGATATGTCATGCTTACCACTGGTGCTGCCATCCCCTGCCCCTCTTTCTCACTTGGGTGCCACTTGGAAGTCGTTAATTATTATTATTTTAACAGAGACAGTGTCTTGCTATGTTGTCTGGGCTGACCTTGAACTCCTGGCTTCAAGTAATTCTCCAGCCTTAAGGCTCCCAAAGTGCTGAGATTGCAGGTCTGAACTACCACACCAGGCCCTAGAAGAGTTTTAATCTGGTATTTTATATTCTTTTTTTGAGAAAGAATCTAGAATCAAAGTCTTCAGTAAAAGGGCGTGTGCTGGCACTTGTGGGTGTGCCTTCTCACAAGAGTAATTATTCTCTCAAGTAATTATTCAGCCTCTAGGTGAACACCTTCTAGACCGGAAGCTCATCACCTCTGAACCTAATCCACTTTAAGACCACTCTTAAAGTGTTAGAAAATTCCTTCTTATACTGATCTGATGCAAAAACCAGAGCTTCCTAATTCCTAAATCATCATCCCTTTCAATCTAGTAAACTCAGCTTGAAAGAGGTCTTCAGATATCAGGTTACAATATAAACATAAATAATTTCTAAATAAAATGCAAAAGATTACTAGTAGATCCCATTAAAATGATGACAATTGTTTTTTTCTTTCTGATCCTGCTTGCTAGGGAACACAATTTTAAGTGATATTTAAAAGATTTTTTCTAATTGCAGAGAAAGCCATTGTAGAATTACTTTAAACAATAATACATAAAAATTTCATATCAGAAATTCTTCATTTAAGCTAATGATAGGCATTAGAAAGAGAATACTATTCCTGCAAAAGCTGGATTTTTTTTTAAAAAAAGAAAGGGAATACTAATACTCTTAGGGAAGTCATCACTCATTCATTCACTAATATTGTGTTGCAGCTCGCATCAAAAGTGAGTCAAGAATGAAAACCTTTTTCTTTCAAAACTGATTTTTGTATTAAGCATTACTTTTTATTTAGCACCTTTAACAACTCTTTGAGGAAAGTAATTATTCCATTATTATAATTATGTACAATATATACAAGTTTAAACAAATTCAACTAGCTAAATTTTCCTCTTTGCTCATCTTGCATATAAATCCTTATTTGGTCAAATAAAAAGGAATATGGATTCAGATAAGTCTCAATCTCAAAATCTAGTTCCATACTTATAGGCATCGAGACCTCTGAAGATGTGCGTGTCTAGTGTCTTTAAAAAAAAAAATCTCTGAAGATTATTAAGCCACTCAGCCTTATTGTCCTCATCTGTAGAATGTGACTAATATTTACACAGCCTTATGGTGGCTGCATCGTAATGTAGGTCAATGGAGTAGGGCCATATCAAGTGCACACAGTGAGTGCACAAAACCTACCCCCAGTTCAGATGATGCAAAATAAGGAACTGAAAAAGGTACTACTAAGGGTAGGAACTTCTATCCATCAGGCACGAAAATGCTTGAGAACCACAGAATAAAATCAACTGGTATCAACACGAAAATTTTTATTAAATGTCTACATGATTTAACAGTATGCCAACTATGGTTAAATACAGTTTTATAAATACGCCATCACTTTGAAAACAATTTCTCATTTTTCAATAATTTTTCTTTATTTATTTTTTGAGACGAAGTCTCACTCTGTCGCCAGGCTGGAGTGCAGTGGCGGGATCTCGGCTCACAGCAACCTCAGGCTCCCTGGTTCAAGTGATTCTCCTGCCTTAGCCTCCTGAGTAGCTGGGATTACAGGCACCATCCCCAGCTAATTCTTCTATTTTTAGTAGAGACGGGGTTTCACCATGTAGGCTAGGATGGTCTTGATCTCCTGACCTTGTGATCTGCCGCGTCGGCCTCCCAAAGTGTTGGGATTGCAGGCGTGAGCTACCCAGCTCGGGCAGTTTTCAATAATTTCTAAGCACACACTCATTATCTGCCAAGATAGCTTAACATATTGTGAACTCAATGTTTCACCCGTGCAAATGTCAAAAGCAATGACAGTACAGCCAAAAAATTTATTCACTGTCTAAACCACGTGGATTTAAATATATTCTATTCAATTTGCTATGGAGTGAGGCGTCTACTTATCATTAAAATAACATGCTTAGTGTCTGGCAAGGGCTTTAGAAATCAGGTAGAGTCTGCATGGGGGGAAAAGGACCCAACTTTCTGAATATCCATTGTCTAAGGAAAGTTGACTCTCCCTAACCCTGAAATACAGCCACTGCAGCCACAAGGAAATCAAATGTCTCGCTAACTGCCGTCTGCATTTGGGCCGTCTACTCCAGTCCTGGGCAAATGACCCGCAAACTAAGGCTAGCACACGCCGGCACACTACGAAGAGCCACCGGATCTCCTGTCTGGGATGCAGAGATTTGGTTTCACAGCCGACTCCACCCGAGTCCCGACACCAAGTTCCTTCCCTGCCCGCCTCGCCCCCTAGATTCGCACATGCGTACACCCAATAAAGAGAGCCGAGACCTCTCCCCCTCGCGTGGTCCCCACACCCAGCTGCCACGCAGCCGGTCCTCCTGCCCTTCTTTGGCGGCTGGCTTCACTATCCAGTAACACGCATGTGCAAAACTGCGCGGCCCTACAATTCCTTAGCTGGCAGGGGTGGGGCAGTCGGTGGGACTAAGTTTCTTGCGCACGCTCCGGACATGCGCAGTGCGGGAGCTGAGGCGCCAGCTGTCGATTTGGAAGTTCCGGGGAAATTGCGCAGGCGCGAGTGTACGCGTTGCCGGCGAAGAGGGGAGCCTGACGACTCGGAAATTTGAATACCACAGTAGCATGGAGTGTGACCTCATGGAAACTGACATCTTGGAGTCGTTGGAAGATCTAGGGTAAGACTGCCAGGGCATGGGTCTCCCAAGCCCTACACTGCCGGCCCCCTGGGAACACCTCCAGCACCCCAGTCTGACACCTGCCTCTCCACGCCGCACCCCGTGGCTCCTTGCTGTCTCTTCCCTTTGGCCCCGGAACCCCCAATGCCACGTCCACTGTCTGCACTGCTACCTCGGGGTCCTCCAATCCCAACACCCCTAGGCCTGCCCGGTGCTTCCTGCAGCCTAGCTACCCGCAGCGTTTGTCAGTCATGCGTGTCATTGTCTGGGCTCTGGTTCTCGCCACCCCCACTCCCCGAGCTTCTCTCCTTGCTTCATCCTCCTGCCCTACCCTTAACCCCCCAACTCTAAAGGTTGCCAAAGTTGATTCTGCTTTCCTACTTGTTCTCCAGATTTCCTGCTCCCATCTTGAGCCCCTACTCCTACCCTACCCCACTTCTCTCAAAATTTCTCGTTTGCCCAGTCATCTCTGCATGCACCCAGGCTTCCCTAAGCCACATGTATGAGAGCTGCATCTGTTCCGCTAGCCAGCTCACTTGTGTATCTAACCTATCACCACCTCCTTGGTAACCACCGGCAGTTTCCCTTGATTCTGTGACACTCTGCCTCGTTGAGCCCCATTAGACCAGGGTCGTCTTCACCCACGAAGAATCTGCATATTTGTTTTGCATTTTGTCTCTCCTCCTCCTGATAGTTATTCAACCATAATTCAACAGGATCTGGAAGCTGGAAATAGGGTTTGTTATCTCACTGGGTCACCCAGATCAGTGTACTCTATTAAACTTGAGAATGTGGAACCTCTTGGGCTAAATGTGGTTCCAGAAACAAATTATGTGATACCTACAGGTACGGTATCAGAACAAAGTACAGATTTAGCTAGCTAAGTAACAAGTCTTTTATCAAAACTCTCTCTTACTTTTTTCCGCCACAAGGAAATCTTTGAGAGAAACCTTTCTTTAGGGAAAAACACCTTGAGGATTCCCAAAGTCTGCCTATTTGAATAATTTACTACCCTAGTAGAAATTTTTAGGAAAGGAAGTAGTCGTGCTTATCATCTTTCTTTGTCAAAGTGAAATACCATTGTTCTTTTCTTGGAAACTTGCTTTGCATTTTCATAAATATTCCAGACTTTAGGGACCTTCTTTCATTGGGGCACATGTTTAAGTCATTCAGCAAAATAGTCTCTTTAGTTGACATCTCAGACCGAATTGCCTGTTCACACATGAAACCATTCATTCATTAGGCCTTTTTAAGGAACAGTTGCTTTGTGGCAGTGTTGGGTACTTAGGGTACAAAGTGAGGTGGAAGAAGCGTTCACAGGATACTGGGAAAATATGCTGTGAGGAGCCCTGAGGAGGGTCCCTTCACTGGGAAAGGAAATGAAGTCCTAGAAGCTTCTTTCTGGAATAAATGACACTGTAGTACTGAAGGAAGAGTGGAATGAAAGGGAGTAGGAAGACTTTATTTAAATACAGTCTTTCTGCATGGATGGTAGTCACTTAAGAATTGGCCACAGATGCTGTTTCTTCCCATGATTGTCTTTTTTTCCCCTCCTTTTAAAAAAACTTTTTATTCTTTTGGGTACTATACAAGTAATTGTTTTTTTTTTACTTTTTTTTTTTTTTTTAAGATGAGGTTTCACCATGATGGCCAGGCTGGTCTTGAACACCTGACCTCAGGTGATCCACCCACCTCGGCCTCCCAAAGTGCTAGGATTACAGGTGTGAGCCACCACACCCAGCCAAGTAGTTGTTACTGTAGTAATTGTAATCACATAAATACTTGAGATGGATTGTAAACAATGGATTTTCCAAAAACTATTATACATTTTAACCTTAACTATTTATTGTGGTGGCATTCAGACATTAAAAGTCAGTCTTAATTAATTGAAATGTACTTTTCAGGGATTCACTGAGAAATATTAGAATTAAACGACTACCTTTTCTATTTATTTATTAAGAGATGAGGTCTCTCTCTGGTGACCAGTCTCTGATGACCAGTCTGGTCTCCAACTCCTGAGCTCAAGCGATCCTCCCACCTCAGGCTCCAGAGTGGCTGGGACTACAGGTGTATGCACTGATCCCGCAAATGACTCTTATCTGGTACACAGTAGGAATTCAGTAACTACTTGTTGAATAAACTAATGAAGCCTAAATGTGAAACACAGGGAGAAACTTCTAGGCCTAGTCTTTGATTCTGTATCTAATAATATGTGGTTTGTAAATCTAGATGCCAGACTACATGTAATCTCAATTTTTGTGTATGATTTTTTTTCATTCTGTTGCATATACTATATAAACCTATAATCGTATTTTAAAGGGATTGAGAACATTCATTTCTCTAACATATCTCTATCTCTAAACATTATATTATCAAGCATATTTACTGTATCATCTTGAATAAGTTATTATCAATATTTAAGAGAATATAAAACAATCTGAATAATATGTATATGATTACGTGGAGTGACAAAAATCTTAAATTTTAGAATATTGGTGATTGGAGTTCATTATGACTATAATCTTTTATGAACGTTTGAACATTTTTAAATTTTTAAAAATTACATTAGGATTACTTACAAAGGATTAGGATCCAGATGCCCCGGTTCATTAACTGGCCAATAGTTATTAAACTAACCTTGACATTTCTCTGGTACTAGAATGTCTTACTGGTCTTAACTGTCATGAAATTTATAAAAATTATATAAATGGTTAACCAGAAAGTTTTTACTTTTAAAGGAAATCATTAAAAACCTAACCAGGCTGGACATGGTGGCCCATGCCTGTAATCCCAGCACTTTGGGAGGCCTAGGCAGGCAGATCACCTGAGGTCAGGAGTTCAAGACTAGTCTGACCAACTTGGAGAAACCCCATCTCTACTAAGTAAAAAATACAGAATTAACCAGGCGTGGTGGCACATGCCTGTAGTCCCAGCTACTCGGGAGGCTGAGGCAGGAAAATCACTTGGACCCAGGAGGTGGAGGTTGCAATGAGCTCACATCACACCATTGCACTCCAGCCTGCACAAGAGGGAAACTCCATCTTAAAAAAAAAAAAAAAGAAACACACACACACACACACACACACACACACACATATATATATACACATACACACTCACACACTGAAGACCTAACCAAGCCTGGGCAACATAGTAAGACCCTATCTCTATAAAAAATTTTAAAATTAGCCATATTTGGTGGCATGTGCCTTTACTGCACTTCAGCCTGGGTGACATTGCGAGACCTTATCTAAAAATAAAATAAAAACCTGACCTGGTTGTTTTCTGAAAAATTTCTAGAAAAGATAACAAATTTTATTTCTGAAATAATAAGCTACAGTATAATTAGCTATTGTTAATTTGCTTTTAATACTCAATTTAGTTACAGTAAGAAAATGAACCTTTTTACAATGAAAACTTTTAGTAAATGTACAGAAGTTGACATAATTTAGTAGTATATGCAATTCTGTTAAATACTAACCTACATTTTGAAGAGTTGAAATACAGCTACTATTTAGCTTCTTTTTCTAATGGTTCAGTGTAGTTCAAAATTTTGTTTATATTTACCCATTTATAATTGATCCTATAACTTATCTTTATTAAATTGCTTTTGTAAATAAGACATAGATATGTTTTATCTGCAATATATTAGGTGTGATTGTATTTTCTTCTGAAATGTAATTTCTTACCAGTTACAAGGGCCCATTGTTGGAAGATGGAGCGCTCTCTCAGGCAGTCTCTGCTGGAGCCAGTTCCCCTGAGTTTACCAAACTGTGTGCTTGGCTGGTGTCTGAATTAAGAGTGCTCTGTAAACTAGAGGAAAATGTGCAAGCAACTAACAGTAAGTAAACATTCACTTTTAAGTACAAAGTATAAAAATAATATTGAGGTATTGTCAGCTGAACATTATCAGTACTATAGCTGAAAGTTCCAAGATTTTTGTAAATGTAAAGAAAAATTTGTAAAGGAGCCAAGATTTTTTTTTCCCCTCTATTGTTTTTAGAGGTGGTTCAGAAGTTGAAATATCAGAATAAAGTCATGTAACTTAAAAATTTGTAGAGGCTGAAAAGACCCTGTTACTGAGATACAGAAAAACTAGAGACCACAAGCATAGAATATATGACCTTCCTATATTTTGTAAGATGTGAAATGTAAGATCCTAGATTGATGGCTATAACTAGATACTGGGATGTTTTTCTTTTAGGACTACCAAGCATCTATAGCATATAGAGTAAATGCATTATTATTTTGTTATGCTTGGGGAGAAAGGAACACTTCGTTAAGACATTTTGTTTATCATAGGAATGCATCGTTAGCTACATCACAGTGAGACCCAGGACAATCAAATTTATGGGCCTAAGAGCTGTTCTGCATTTGCCAATTTTGTTTTCACTGTTGCACTAGTTTGTCAACACTGCAAAAGAGGCAAAAGCTTGAATCTGACACTCCACCATCTGGTTCCTTCTTGCTATAGGTAAACCTATAATAGGAGATCAAGGAAAATACCTATTAATCCACCCTTATGGAGTGCTATACATATAATTCCTTTTTTTTCTACATAATTGCATTTTGAAGAGCTCACCTTCTTGCATGCTAGTATATATATATTTTAAAAATGTTAAGTTCCAGGATACATGTGTAGAACATGCAGGTTTGTTACATAGGTATACATGTGCCATGGTAATTTGCTGCACCTATTGACCCATCCTCTTAAGTTCCCTCCCCTCGCCCTCCACCCCCCTAATAGGCCCTGGTGTGTGTTGTTCCCCCTCCCTGTATCCATGTGTTCTCATTGTGCAACTCCCACTTATGGGTGAGAACATGTGGTGTTTGGTTTTCTGTTCCTGTGTTAGTTTGCGGAGGATGATGACTTCCATGCTGGTATATTTAATGTGTACCTGTATGCGTTAGTTGCATTCAATTCTGGTTATTAAGGAGAGTATAGTATTAACAATAATGATAGCAGCAGCTTACATTTATTGTCAGTAACTCACTATGTTCTAAACACTTCATAAGTGTTAGCTCATTAAACCTCAGGGCAACCCTATGAGGCAGATTTTATTACTGTTAAACCTTTAACAAGAAATCCTAGAGAATTTACATTGCCTGAGGTCATCCTTGTAGTTCAACCCCAGAATGGTAGTCTAGTTCTGAGCCAGTGCACTTAAACTGTGCTATACTACCTCTTGACCAAATGTTTCAGAGACCGTAGGAACCTTTGAAAACACCAGTACTAGATGATACCTATTTTTAACCTGGAGCCCGTTTTTCGCAAATGAAACATGATACAGAAGCCATCATATAAAACAGGTGAAAAGGTGTTGTAACAAAGTAGAGACGAGGTACCTTTAAGCCAACTCTTTTCTCCTCCTCCTCCCAGCTGCCTCTAAAAGAGCTCTGTGGAACTCAAGGGCTCACAGATCACAATTTGTAAAACATTCCTAATGTAGTCTTACTGTATTACAGATTAGAAAATGGACTCAGGTGGTCGAGTGACTCTCTCAAAGTTTGTTAATTTCTTCTCCTTTATGATATTGAATAGAGAACAATAAAAAATAATGAGGAACGAGCTTTGTTTTTCCTTTTCACGCAGTAAACTCTATGTTTTTTTTTAAATATACTGTGGGCATACAGAACTATAAGTCATGTTTGCTGTCTTCAAATTTTGTCTAACTGGGAATGTTAGGCACAAATGAAACAACTGGAGATAAGTACAGTCCTTTTTTGTTTGTTTGTTTTTTAGACAAGGTCTCACTCTGTCACCCAGGCTGCAGTGCACTGGTGCGATCTAGGCTCACTGCAACCTCGGCCTCCTAGGTTCAAGCAATTCTCCAGCCTCAGCCTCCTTAATAGCTGGGATTACAGGCATGTGCCACGATGACTGGCTAATTTTTGTTATTTTTCTTGGAGATGGGGTTTTGCCATGTTACCCAGGCTGGTCTCGAACTCCTAAACTCAAGCCATCCACCCTCCTCAGCCTCCTAAAGTGCTGGGATTACAGGCATGTGCCACTGTGCTTGGCCAAGTACAGTACTTAAATGCTGAACCACCTTGTAGTTCACAGACAGGAAATTAGCAAGTACAAGGGTATTTAAGGAAAGTTTCATCAAGGAGTAAGGCCACTGGGCTTTGGTGGATGGGTGGGATTTGCTAGAGGGGAAGAGAGTAGAGGGCATATCTGTCACAGGGAATAACTTAAATGAAGCCACAGAGTGGAAATGAGACTGGTTATTCATGGGACAGTGAGGAGACTGGCCTGGAACAAACAGAGGGAATATCTGTGGAGGGAAAGTAGGCGATTATAGCTGAATGTGCTGGGAAGAGCAAACCTAAGCAGCTATGAAGAATCTTTGAAAGCAGACAGAAAAAATTAGATTAGATGAGGGAGAAATTAGGGAGCCATTAAAGACTCTCAGATAAGGAAATGACCTAATGAACACTGTTTGAGAAAGAAAATTTTAGACTGGGCGCAGTGGCTCATGCCTGTAGTAATCCAAGCGCTTTGAGAGGCCAACGTGGGAAGATTACTTGAGGTCAGGAATCTGACGCTAATCTAGACAACACAGTGAGACCCAGTCTCTACAAAAAAAATTTTCTAAATGGCCAGGCATGGTGGCATACACCTATAGGTCCAGCTATTCTGGAGGCTAAATCAGGAGAATGCCTCAAGCCCAGGAATTTGAAGTTACAGTGAGCAAGGATCAAACCACTGCACTCCAGCCTGGGCCTCAGAGATCTTAGCTAAAAAAAGAAAAAAAAAAAAAAGAAAATTTGTAGTGGTGTAAGAAAGGATAAATTAGAAGGGAAAGAAACTCAAGTTATGAAAATCCTATTAAAAATTTTACATGTATATAATAATTGTTATGCTAATGGAAGAACAATCATTATCATTAAATAAGATTATTTTAATTCTTAAAAGGTCCGAGTGAAGCTGAAGAATTCCAGCTTGAGGTGAGTGGGCTACTAGGGGAGATGAACTGCCCGTACCTTTCACTGACATCTGGCGATGTGACCAAGCGCCTTCTCATTCAGAAGAACTGCCTCCTCTTGCTCAGTAAGTTCATGGATACTAGAATAGAGCTGTTATTTTCTGTTTATGTTTTCCATGACTAATAAACTGATCATGTTTTTTGTTCGTTTGTTTCATTATGGATATAATTCAAAATTCATTTTAAAAGAAAACTTTCTTAAATTTCCAATTTAGGAGCTGATGGTAGACGTGTGCACTGGTAGCATTATCGTTTTTGTAGTTGATGCTCGTTCAGTATTTCAGCTTTAGTGGTACTCAGGCTGTTGTGCTTCTTATGTGATCACTGGTAGTGTTGGAGTGTTGCTCAAGTGTGTGATCATTAAACCTTTGTATTTTAGACTAGAAGCATGTTTTTAAGTATACTAGGAAGATAGTATGAAAATAATGGAGATTGTGTTTAGGAATTTCTTTGAGGAGAGTAAGTGTTTATAATAGTAGATACAGTTAATGATTAATGTGAAGTATTTCGTTGCTATTTCTTTGTGGTTGGGGTTGGGTAATTGGGGATTTTGGTTTTGTTTGTAAATATTCTGGAATAATACTTGTACTTACTGATCATTCTGGGAAATACAATTTTTATGAAAAGTTCTTTCCTTCCATGTTTTTTACATACTACTGTTTTGTCTCTTCACACTGAAAAACAGTAAGTAGACTCACAAATTTTATTGCCTTCTATAAACTTTCCAATAAATACAACCTATAGTCTTAACTCAGAATTTATGTAGCATTCTGAAGCACATTTACATTAAGCTTTGGTTAATTAGCTATCAGTAGTTCTCATTATGACAGATAATTCAGAGGGTTTAAAAAATATTTTGTCTTTACAACTCTATTATGGTTTCTGAAAAATGATGCAACTTCAGTTTTTAAGGTTCAGTGGGAAAAAAGGAATTGTTCATAGCCGTTATGCTTAGGCACTAAGTTATTCCAGAATCACTTTTATAACTTTCTCTTTGTCCGTCAAATGATTGTTATTGTGGGAATGTGCACGTAAGGTTAGGGGTTGCTTTAGATACTGATATTGCTGCTGGTAGTTCTTACATATTCATTTAATATTCTTCATATTGTACAGTTTCTGTAACTGATTCAATAGCAGTGTACTCAGCTGATAATTCCTTTATAGCATTGCTTATCCTTACCAATATTTGGCACTTAGGATATGTTATCTACATAGGAAAATAATAGCTATGTGGAATGCTTACTTATGACCCTGAATAGCTAATTCTTCCAAAGAGCTCAGAGTTTGGTCTTTTTAGCACTGATACTTATAAAAACCACTTTGAATGTAAATATAAGACGCCTTTTACACTTTTCTGTTTCTTTCTTTTTTTCGGGGGTGGGGGGGCGGGGGGAGACGAGTCTCACTGCAACCTCCACCTCCTAGGTTCAAGTGAGTCTCCTGCCTCAGCCTCCTGAGTAGCTGGGATTATAAGCATGTGCTGCCATGCCCGGCTAATTTTCGTATTTTTGTTAGAGGCAGGGTTTCACCACGTTGGTCAGGCTGGTCTTGAACTCCTGATCTTGTGATCCACTTGCCTCGGTCTCCTAAAGTGCCTGGGATTACAGGCGTGAGCCACCACGCCTGGCCCACTTTTCTGTTTCTTAAGCAGACTTCAGGGAACATTATTTTGGGTCAGGATCATAATTCTTTATTTTATGTGCTATCATAAGACTTTATTTTAATGTGCTATCACCTTAAAAGCTTTTCCAGAATATACAACTATTTGCTCTTCAATTAAATGACTAAATCATCTAGAGGTCACTCACTTTTTATATTCTTCATACATATACACTGTTTCCCTCTTTATCACTGCTTCTGCCATTTCTCCCTTTCTAAAATATTCTCCCCAGTTTGTAACCTCTCTTTCATTCTAGCATTTACCTACATGTACTTGGTCTGTGTAAATAGTTCTCATCTTTTGAAGTATCAGTTGTCACATCTGGATGCTATAATTTTAATTTTCCAGCATGCGTACCTCACTAATTCAGATCTTTTATCACATTGTATTTTAGAGGGGAAACAAACCAGCCTGATTAGAATTGTTGGTAAAATAGAATAGCCTTTGAATGAGCGGCTGAAAAACTCTCATGTGTCATATTAAAGACTCTGGCTCTTCATTGGCCTTTTATGATTTTCAGTGTTTCCTTTATGTAAATTAAGTAAGATATCTGAGTTCCTAGTAGATGAAGAACTATTCTTCTTTTATTTTTGCATATATCCTTTATTCCTAACTAGATTGTCAGAAGGGATAATCTTTTAGATGTTTTAAAAAATTGTATCTTCAGTGCCTTTCCCAGTGCTTTGAACACATAAATTATGATTTTTTTTCACAGTAATTATTGGTGATCTAATTTTTGAATACTTGAACTATGTTATCCCAAATTTACAGAACCAACATATTAAATCATATAAGTATATGATTTTCTAGAACAAGGGTTGGCAAACTTTTTCTAAAAGGGCCAGATAGTAAATATATTTGGCTTGTGGGCCCTACGTTCTCTGTCACAACTACATACCTCTGCTGTCATAGCATGAAAGCAGCCATAGACAATATATAAATGAGTGTGGCAGTGTTCTAATAAAACCTTATGTACAGATACAGTGGTTATTGTCATAACAGTGGGGTGTTACTGTTTGGACGTTTTAACTCATAAATAAAGTTTGCAGTATGGAACATATTAAGATTTTACAGTGTCAAACCCATTTAGTATGACCTTTCCAGAAACTTAGCTATATTTATTATTTTAGAACAGGAGTTGGCAGCCTTTCAGAAATGATTTTCCAAAATTATGGCCTCTGTCCTTCTAGGATTACATTTTGGGTATAGGAAATTTGATACACAAGTAGACTTTTTTTCTACTTCTAATAGGACCCTAAGGGCCTTGAAAATATCTTTTTCCAAAACTGTTTTTTTTATATTGTCAGAAGAGTCTCACTTTGTCATGTAACCTGAAATCCTAAGATTCAAATGATTCTTAATCATCTTTTATAAAAATTGAAATGTCCTTGGGAAGGTTAAAGGAATGGGATTGAATATTTATACTTTCAACTGAATTACCTGAAGCAGTTTGCAGCCCTCATTATACCAGGCTGAAATCAGCACACAGGGGATGATATTGACATGAAGGGGACTATGCCAAGAAGTGTTTTTGAAAGTTTTATTGTTGTTTTGAAGGGAATGGGTTGAGGAAGGTAGGGGGAAGGGAGTCCTGAGAAGAATATAGATGCAAGAGGAATCTCTTTGAACAGCCAGAGGGCAGCGTAAGAATTGGAGACTGTGGGAAAGGAACTCTGGGGTGCCTTTCTGCTTCTCCTGTAACTTAAGCTTTGACTTATAAATGTTGTTTCACACCTCTTCTAGACAGGCTACCTAATCATTGGGAGACAAGAGAGCAAGGTAGTTGTATCACTGATGCTCACAAGTAGTGAGAAATTAAAAAAAAAAATTTTGTCATTAAAAATTGGTCACCTGCCACCGTTTGCAAAATTTTTAACAGATGCCAACCCCTGTTCTGGAGGTCTCTTAATACTGGAATTCAAGAATCCAAATTTTTAGATGTTACTTACCTTGAGACTTTGGTTTCAAAGGAGAATCGCTTATTTTTAAATTAACCTTTAAACATTACATATTGCTTAAATACCTGAATTACATAACCAGTTTATATCTTATCTCATTTGCAGGTAAAAGTGGTTTTTCTTTCTTGTTTTTATCCATTCTTGCAGCTTTAACAGTTACATATCATTAGGTCTATAGAGTTGTGACTCCAGACTTATGACTATAACTATAGCTGTATCTCATTTTGAAATCTTATTTTGTTTACTTCAGCATACCTCATCTCAGAACTAGAAGCTGCCAGAATGCTCTGTGTGAATGCTCCTCCAAAAAAAGCTCAAGAAGGAGGCGGTAGTGAGGTCTTTCAAGAGTTGAAAGGCATATGTATTGCTCTAGGAATGTCCAAACCTCCAGCCAATATAACTATGTTCCAATTCTTCAGCGGGATTGAAAAAAAAGTAAGACCTTTAGTACCAAATTGTAGTGTATTAAAGGCATAGTCCTACATTTGTTTGAAATGAAGCAATTAATTTACTTTCTCTTAATGGGAACCTAATGTGCATATTATTAAGTAATTGTTAGAAAATGAATTTTGGGTTTTAAATCCTAGATGCCTTAAAGATAAATTAGTATTTTAGTATTTTCCTAAAAACATGTTAGCATGTTTCTTTTTCAAAAAGGAAATTCTACACTGGTTTGTAAGCTAAAGTAAGCTAGATATAATGTAAAAAGGATTAAGATTTCAGTCCTTTTAAAAATTATTTTATCATTGAACTTTGATACAGCCAATTTAAGATCTTTATCATTAAATGTTACTACCCTCCTCCCCATTGATGGACAGAAAAGGATGTTAATGTTTTTTATTTTTAACCCAGTCACTTCAAGTCTCATGCGTCAGTTGACAAACTGATTTGTTGACTGCATGTGAAAAGAAATTAGAATTATTTTTATACCACACATAATTAGTTAGGATTTTCTATATAATTAATTAGGAACAAGCAATTTTAACAAAAAATGAGTAGAAGAGAATGGTATTTGTTATAGCAGAGTTATTCCCTATATGCTTATCTGCTGGACTCTTAAGAATTGGTACATTTGCATTGTGGGGTAGACCAGCACCATGATGCACAAATTTGGCTGAACTCTGCAGGGAAGCAGCAGTGTACATAGTCCATATTTTCCTGTGTGTTCATTCATCCATTCAGCAAATGTTCATTGAGTGCCTACTGTTGTCAGGCACTGTTCTAGGTGCAATGAAGGACTTCTGTAGGCTTGAGGAGTGGGACCAGTGAGTGTCTTTATCTTGTGGGTCTTTTACATTTGCATTTCAAAACATCCTCCACCTTTGCCTCTGTCAGGAATCTTCTTTTGATGGCAAGATATGATGGGAATTGGGAAGATGAGGATGTTTGACTTTTAGAGTTTTTATTCATTTATTCATGTTTTTGTGTCAGTTAAAGGAAACGTTAGCAAAAGTTCCACCTAATCATGTGGGAAAGCCTTTACTGAAGAAGCCAATGGGACCAGCCCACTGGGTGAGTAGTAATCATCTTGAGTAAACTTTGTAAAGAACTATAGAGTTATGTGTCAACACTTATATTTTGTGCTTTTTAAATTATATTTTCTAATACATAGTTTTCTAGGTGAACACCCTTAGAATCATTTTGTGAATCTCAGGATTTCTGCAGAATAATTTTATTTGTGTGAGATTAGAAGCGCTTATCTCATAATCTGTAAATACTTCACACAGCTGATAAAAGTAAACTGAAATTCATTATGATGCCTGTTTCCTGTTGCCAAATGGATTCCCTTCAAGCCAAAAACTTCATTGAGCCGAGCTTCACACAGTAAATTATGGGAGAGATAAATAAGAATTGTGTCCTTCATATATTTTTCATTATGTTTTGGGAATCAGCTTTTTGTTGCCTATCGCTTCATTAATTGTTAGTGTATTATGTGGAATAAGAACTTTGTTAAATGCTGGGATCTCAGTTATGAATGACACAGATGCAGTTTCCGCCCCTTGGGGACAGAGGATCAAGGAGATTTAAATTCTAACTTGTCTTTTTAATTTTGCTCTAGGAAAAGATAGAAGCAATTAACCAAGCCATAGCCAATGAATATGAAGTCCGGAGAAAGCTGCTAATAAAACGTTTGGATGTCACTGTACAGTCCTTTGGCTGGTCTGACAGAGCTAAGGTACACATTAAATAATTTAAAAGAGCAGACTATTTATAGACATGATCCCTAAGCATATAAACAGTTTAGATACGTGGAGACTATGGGAGAAATACATAGAAGACACATCGGGAATTTTCCTTAGTGAGTTCCTGAGTAACGGTTCTTTCAACTATTCAGCAATAATGAAAACATTTGTTTTTCAGTTTTCTATTTTTTAACAAATCTGAATTTTATAGTTCTTATTGGAAGTACCTATTTGCGAAAGAAATGGAATTATTTGAAAATTACTAAAATAATAAATTGATTTCAAATTATTTGCTTGCTTCACGCTAACAATTTAATTTGTTAATGGAAGTTAGAAATATTGGATTTAGTATGATTTCTAGAGAACTGGAGAATTCTAGTAAGACTTAAGTTTTATTTCAGCTAAATGAGATAATCCAGGTAAAGACCTTGGTCATTCAGCAGATATTTATTACCTCATAGAAACCAAAGATAGGAAAAGTAAAAAGCAAAATTGTTGAAATAACTTTACATGCTTATATTTAAATAGAGAAAATGAGTATGTTTGATCTGAGACCAGTGATGGGGGAACCTTTTTATCATGTTGGCTTCATAACCCTAAAGGGAAGCCCTCCCACTCCATCCCTGCCCCCACAGTCCCCGTCACTCCTTGTTGTGTCAACAAGTCTGGCAGCTGTACTTTTAAGGTAGTGCTTGACTAGGTAGAAGCAGTAGTGAGTGTATTAACTTTTCCTACCATCTGGAGCCTAGTAAATATCTTTTATCAGATATTTTGGAGACCTTTAATTTATTTAATATGTGTTTCTTATGTCATTTTGAAAATTGACATTTCTCTTTCAACGCTTTTCTTTCAACAGAGTCAGACAGAAAAATTAGCCAAGGTTTACCAGCCGAAACGTTCGGTCTTATCCCCTAAAAGCACTATTTCTGTTGCCCATCTTTTGGCTGCAAGACAGGACTTGTCAAAGATTTTAAGGACAAGCAGTGGCTCTATAAGAGAAAAGACTGCCTGTGCTATCAATAAGGTGATTAGAGTACCTTTAATTTTTTCCAAATGCATTTATTTCTGTTCATAAAATAAAAGTTTAAAATACCTTTCCTATTCTGTAGGTGTTGATGGGCAGGGTGCCTGACAGAGGTGGTAGACCCAATGAAATCGAACCTCCACCCCCAGAGATGCCACCATGGCAGAAGAGGCAAGATGGCCCCCAGCAGCAAACAGGAGGCCGAGGAGGAGGGAGAGGTGGCTATGAACATTCCTCATATGGAGGACGAGGAGGTCATGAACAAGGAGGCGGGAGAGGTGGACGTGGTGGCTATGACCATGGTGGCCGAGGGGGAGGAAGAGGAAATAAGCATCAAGGAGGCTGGACAGATGGAGGGAGTGGAGGAGGAGGTGGCTACCAAGATGGTGGTTATCGAGATTCAGGTTTCCAGCCAGGTGGCTATCATGGTGGCCACAGTGGTGGCTATCAAGGTGGAGGTTATGGTGGCTTCCAGACATCTTCATATACAGGAAGTGGATACCAGGGTGGTGGCTACCAGCAGGACAATAGATACCAAGATGGCGGGCACCATGGTGATCGTGGTGGTGGTCGTGGAGGGCGAGGTGGTCGTGGAGGGCGAGGTGGTCGTGCAGGTCAGGGAGGAGGCTGGGGAGGAAGAGGGAGTCAGAATTATCACCAGGGGGGTCAGTTTGAACAGCATTTCCAGCATGGAGGTTATCAGTATAATCATTCTGGATTTGGACAGGGAAGGCATTATACTAGTTGAGGCTACCGAACCTTACATTTTGCTAGAGCTCAAGTAATAGAAACTTAGTTTCAGAATCCTGAATTCAGCACCTATTTTGAATTAATGTGAGACCACAGGTGGCAGGCAGATTCCTGCTTGGCATAAGCATTTGTAGGTCTTCATTCAATTCTGTTGGATTTTTTTATTGGACTTACATAATGCTGTTTATTTGAGAAACACGTAACATCTCTCCTTTCTATGAAAAAATTTTTAAAAGGTGATTAAAATTACCTTTAATTGACCAGTAGACTAATTCCACAGTCAGAACATGCATACTTTTTTGAAGAAATTACTTGAATAAGTAGTTTTCATGTTTTCAATACGCAGTTTTGAAAATGAGGATTCGCCTAGACTTTTTTAGATTTACTACTAGGAAACCTTCCTCATATTAACAATCCATTTATATGTGTTTTGCTTAAAGTATTCCAATGCCTATTTTCCAAGCACAGTTCTGCCCCCAGTTGGCTTTTTATTCAGAGTTATGCCACATGTGCTTCGTGATAGAACCTCTAGGTCAGTTCCTATTAAATGAGCTCTTCTGCAGATAGCACATTCAGTAGCCTTATTTCATTGATGGAATACTGTATCATATGCTCAACTGAAAACCTTGAACACGGCCAAAATCCATAAAGATTATAAAAGCAAACTAAGTTGTGAATCTATAGTACATGTAGGCATTTAGTTAAGTATAGCAATTCAAACTGACCTGCATCCATCCAAAACAAATTCCTCCTTCAACCTTATTTTTACTTGAAATTTGCTAGAAGAAACAGCAAACCGAAATTTGTTTTATGCATGAGTGATACCACTGGCTCAGCAAATACAAGTTAGTTTGCTTTAGGCAGGAGACTTTTTGTAATGGAAGAAATGCACTACAAAGTTAAGACAGATTTTTGCCAAGTGCAGGAGGCCCTTTATTATTGCTGCAGAAAACAAAAGCCTGGCTGAGTCGATGTTTTACATTCTCCCTTACTGAAATCTACATGACATGATGCTTCTTGCTGGGTTTTTGTATATGTAAACATTGTCAAGCTGTGAAAGAAAATGGCTGGAGGTGTGCTTTGTGTGAAAGGTGAGCAATAAAGTATCTGTTAAGTTCTCTCTTTGCTTTGAGTTTTATTTTAGCTACTGAATTATTCTGGACTATTGTGTCAAACTGTTGAGCTAAGGCTTTTGTTCCCAAAGATTCTTATTTCCTTAAAATCTAATTTTAGTGAAAGGTGACTCTTATCCTAAAACCTTAAATAAATGGAAAAATGGCTCGCTCCAGGTTTTCCTTTTAAAACAGTATAGCTAGAAACCGTCACTAATCATCTCTGGCCACTGGGTGTAGCTATTGCTACACATACTAAGCAAAGATCAATGTCTAAGTTTTTAGGGGTTTTTTTTTTTTGTTATTTTGTTTCTCCATTCTTCCTAAGATTGGGGGACTTTTTTCTTAAAAGGAAGTAACTGAAAATATAAATATGTTTGTTAAAAGAGAAATTGTATGTTCTTTCTACTACTAAATTGGACTTTTTAAAAGAATCAACGCGTGTCATGCCATTTGAAATAATCTACTTGCTACTGAGGTAAGCATATTCTTCTGATAACTAAAACCATCTTTTAAAACCCACATTGATCTTTTTAACTTTACCTGTTTATTTTTCAGCCCACATTTATGATTATTTTAAAATGTTCAAATTTGAAGATAATTTTAACTGTTTTATCATTAAAGTTTTAAGTTGTCTTGAATGTTGTATTGGTTTCTTTAAACTGTTAAATAGGTATGTTTATATAGGATTTCCTGTTAGAATAACATTGTCAAAGTTATCATATCTTTAGGATGTATTCATATTTAGGTTAGTATTTGCTTTGATCTGTTTTTGTAGCCTCAGACTGCACAATGAATACAGGTTTCATTCTTTTGAAAAATATAATTTTGATTTATCTTTATGGTTAATAGATTGCTTTTTCAAATATAAGCATGTAATAAGCAAATTATACATTTCTTCCTGAAATCTGCATCTCCTGCTTCAAACTAGATTTTCTTCCCACATTATTATTTTTTTAAAAAAATTTTTATGTTCAGGGCTACATGTGAAGGTTTGTTATATAGGTAAACTTGTGTCACAGTGATTTGTTGTACAGGCTATTTCACTGTCCAGGTATTAAGCCCAATACCCAATGGTTATCTTTTCTGTTTGTCTACTTCCTCCTACCCTCTACCCTCAAGTAGACCCCTATCTGTTGTTTACTTCTTTGTGTTCATGGGTCTTCATCATTTAGCTCCCACTTATAAATGAGGATATTCGGTATTTGGTTTTCTGTTTCTGTGTTAGTTTGCTAAGGATAATGGCCTCCAGTTCCAGCCAGTTCCTGCAAAAGATGGGCTCTCATTCTTTTTCATGGCTATATAATATTTTATGGTGTTGAATGTGTGCCACATTTTCTGTATCCAGTCTGTGATTGATGGGCATTTAGGTTGATTCCATGTCTTTGCTATTGTGAATAGTGCTGCAGTGAATATATGCATGCATGTGTCTTTATGGTAGAATGATCTATATTCCTCTGGATGTACACCCAGTAATGGGATTGCTGTGTCAAATGGTAGTTCTACTTTTAGCTCTTTGAAGAATCGCCATACTGCTTTCCACAATGGTTGAGCTAATTTGCACTACCACCAACAGTGTATAAGTGTTCCCTTTTCTCTGGAACCTTACCAGCATTTTTTGTTCCTCCCCTGCCCTTCCCCATTCTGAAACCATAAAAGAATTGAGTTTTTTCTCTTGAACATAGATGAAGTCCTCTAGAAAAAGGATAGTTTTGTTGTTAGTTTTGTTGTTATCTTAAAGTTCTTAGGTTTTGTATAAAGAGTATCTTTTGATCTTGTACACATTCTTAACCTTAACTTAGTAGTAAGTAATGATTTACTGGAATAGGGCATATGTGAATGTCTTAGAGAAACAAGGAAAAAATATTAGGGGAGAATTTTTAACATGTGAAATCTTAAACTGTTATCTGTTAAACTGGATACAGTGAGACAGACAGTACCTTTTGTTAATGTCCTGTTTCCTCCTACTACCAGGAACTAGAATAGGGTGTCAATATTCTCTATGAAAACTATTAAAGATGTACCACTATCATTTTTATTTCTTGCTCTAGATCCAAACTAATCTAGTATCCAATTGTGGCAGACATAGAATAGACAAATTCTTGCTGAGGCAAGTCATTTGAATCATTTCTATATATACTTTTTTTTTCTTTTTTTGAGGGACGGTTTGGGGGGTGTTCTATATATACTTAATTGATTTCCCAGTGCCCAGATTACCTTCCTCCTTACATTTAAATATTTTTAGGTTGTGCCTATTATATCTTTCTGGATACTTTGTCTACCCGTATTACATCCTTTTGAAAATAAATTTTAAAGATGTTTATTTTATTTGATCATCCTCTTTCCTCAGGTAATTTGGGTAGCATTTGATCCATTTGTTTTTTAACAGAGAGGGCCAGAGTAAATAAAAAAATACGTTTATCACAAAATACCTAGCATTTTATGACTTATTTTTTTTCCTGTTTTTCTTGTTTCTCTCATTCATCATTATCATGGAAATAACTAGAAATGCTTTTTTTGTTGTTTCCATATTTGTATACACTAATGTATTTCTAGGGTTCAAATCACTGAAACAGGTATGTGTGTCAGTGTTTCAGCTCGCTTTTCCCCTTTCATAATTTTAGTCATCTGCAGATTTGTGTTTGTAAGTTGGAGTAAATATAACTGTTGGTATGAGAACTTCCACAATAAATCATTTCCTGCCCACTAAATGTAACTAAAGAGGCGGTGGCAGGGCAGAATTAGTAAAACAACCAAACAAAAAAACACCATGTTTCCTATGAATTTGGGCAGGGCAGGGAATCTTGGGGGGAAAAAAATCTCTCAAAATGATCAGTTGTTTGTTAAATTGAGTTATAATTTATTCAAGAAGATAAAATGTCTGGCCAGGCACATTGGTTCATGCCTGTAATCCCAGCTCTTTGGGAGGCTGAGGTGGGTGGATCACCTGAGGTCAGGAGTTCAAGACCAGCCTGGACAACATGGCCAAACAGCATCCCTACTAAAAATACAAAAATTAGCTGGGTGTGGTGGCAGGCGCCTGTAATCCCAGCTACTTGGGAGGCTGAGGCAGGAGAATGACTTGAACCCAGGAGGTGGGAGGTCGCAGTGAGCCGAGATTATACCACTGCACTCCAGCCTGGGCGACAGAGTGAAACTCTGTCTCAGAAAAAAAGGGAAAAGCCTGCAGTTCCGTTCAATAAAAATGAGTGTCTGCTATATTCCAGCACTGGGCTGGGCTCAGGTAGGAGGTCCCTGCCTCGAGAAATGTCTAGTGACAGAGCCAAAAACATAGATAATTGTAACATAAATACTAGTGAAAGTTATGTGTGGGTACTAGGAGAGCATGGTGTTTCCATGTTGCTTATATGGGGTGGAAATTGGCAGAAATTGTAAAGATTGCAGGGGTCAGATAATAGAGGCCTCAGCATGCCGTCCTGAGTAACTTGGACCTACTTTGTGTATGGTAGTATGCCAGTAACATGGCATATTGAAATTTGGTTCTGTGTAAATTACTGGCTCAAGAAGAGGGGATAGACTCGAGGAGGGAAAAGATTGAAATCAGAAGCATAGAGCTTAAGCTAACGTAGTAGATATAGTAAAGGTATAGAAGGGACAGATTTGGGAATTATGTAGGAGGTAAATGTTATAGGAGTGTATTAGAACAAGAAATTTAGTGTGAACCTTGGTTTTGTTTTGTTTTGGTTTGTGATTGAGTGGATGATGAACTACCAATTGAAATTGAAATTATAAGAAAGGGGGAAAGGTGTGTTGGAGGATATGATTTCAGTCTGAAACTCCAGAAAATGCCTGGAGATAGAAGTTTGGGAATGATCAAGATCCATTGATTTTTGCATTGGAACATTTCATCAGAAAAATGATTCTGAATTAAACCATCCAAGAAGGGAGGAAAGGGGCAGTGGACCAAGGATGGAATCTTAAGGAATAATCTGTTAAGGAATAGATGGAGCAGGGTCACAGAGTAAGAAGGACACCTAGAGAACAGTGGCATGGAAGCTTAGGATCAGTGGTAAGAGCGGTAATTTGTTACTGTTACTACTGTTTATTGAGAGCACCACAGGCACTATTACCCCTCTTTTCACATATAAAGAGTATGAAGCCAGGATAGTTGAGAAGGCTTGCCCTCATCCCTATCATTAGTAAGCAGGGGAGCTGGAATAAACCTAGGGCCGTGTGGCTCCAGAGCTCAGTAATGCACAATTCCAGGCGCTACAGAGAAATTCAACAAACTAGAGCTGAAAAATAACCATTATGTCTTGTGGTGTTTTTGTGTTGCTTTTTCTTGTGGCATTTTGAAGAGCAGTTTCAGAATAAAAATGAGACCAGTGTTTTGGACTTTAAGGAAAGAATTAGATAAGAAATCATAAATTTAGATTATAGTTGACCCTGAACAACAGGTCCACTTATATGAGAAAGATTTTTCAACTAAATGCTGCTGGAAAATATAGTATTCACAGGATGCAAAACCTCTGTATAGGGAGGGGTTGATTTTTCATATACGTGGATTCCACAGGGCTGACTTTGGGCTTGAGTATCTGTGCATTTTGGTGTGTGCGTTAGTTCAGGGGGCCTGGAACTAATCTCATGTACACCAAGGGACCACTCTAGTTCTAGAAGCTTCATTGAGAAAGGACAGAGTAAAATAATAGAATAACATTTAGTGGAATGAAGTGATATACTCTGAAAGGTTACAAAAAGCCAAGGAAGTCTTCAAGAACATTTATTGAAAATCTTTAAGAACCCAAAAGTATCAATTACAGAATTATTTTGGGTTTCAAAGCAAGCATATCTAGTACTCTCTGTCTCTTTATTTATGAATGATTAAATGAATGAATGACAGGGCCAGACTGGAGTGATTATAGCTGACTGCAGCCTTGACCCTCCAAGCTCAGGTGATCCTCCCACCTCAGCCTTCCGAGTACCTGGTTCTACAGGTGGGCACCACCATATCCAGCTAAGTTTTTTCATTTTTCATAAAGCCAGGGTCTCTCTGTGTTGCCCAGGCTGGTCTCAAACTCCTGGGCTGAAGCGATCTTCCCAACTTGGCCTTCAAAAGTGCTGGAATTACAGGTATGAGCCACAGCACCTGGCCTCTTTTATTTATGAGGCATTTACAAAATGGTTGAGATAACAGGCTTACTTTGCAAAATGTATAAAAATACTATCAAGTCCTCAGAACAGGTAGGTTTATTCCAGCTTCCCAGCTATGCAAAGTTTCTAGCACTTATCAAGGCCTTAGGCAACACCAGCTCTAATATCTCTCAAGGCTTAACTGCTTCAGTATTGTTTCTTTCCCAGTAGAAACCAGTTTATGTGCTATCGTGTGGAAGATGATCACTCACAACTCAACTACACTAATGTGTAACTACAGAGAAATTTGCTTCATTCTAACCCTCAATTATCAGAAATTAGTGAAATATTTTCTTTTTTTTTTTCCTTTTTAAAATTATTATACTCTTAAATTCTAGTGTACATGTGCAGAATGTGTAGGTTTGTTACATAGGTATACACGTGCCATAATGGTTTGCTGCATCCATCACCCTGTCATCTACATTAGGTATTTCTCCTAATGTTATCCCTCCCCTATCCCCCCACCCCCACTATCTTTTCCCTAGCCTCCCACCCGTCGACAGGCCCTGGCGTGTGATGTTCCCCTCCCTGTGTCCTCGTGTTCTCATTGTTCAACACCCACTTATGAGTGAGAACATGCAGTGTTTGGTTTTCTGTTCTTGTGTCAGTTTGCTGAGAATGATGGTTTCCAGTTTCA
>CAUYQU010097711.1:0-15815 GCA_963574635.1 Cheracebus regulus | reverse complement strand
ATGTAGTGAAATATTCTTTAGGCACTCATACTATCAACTATTATATGATTATATATAGAGGATTATAGAAAGGGATTCTTCAAGCCCCAATTCTATAAACTAATATATGATTATACAAAGGATTATATAAAAGGAAATAGCGAGTAGTAACACTATAAACTGAGATATTCTTCAGGCCCTAACTGTGCCAGGGTTCTGCTTAGGTGTCTTTCCTCGGTGCCCATATGGGTGGTTACCACAGGTTCTTGTCCTGATATAACTGTTTTTCCCTTAAATCATCCTCTGCACTGTGTCTGCTCTAGGCATTCCTCTGATTAGGAACTAGGATATAGTATATATATATATATATATATGGAAATAACTGAGTGATAAGATATTCTTTAGGCACTCATTCTGTGAACTAACATATGATTACATATAGAGGATTATGTAAAGGAAAATAACTGAGTAGTAACACTATAAACTGAGATATTCTTCAGACCTTAATTGTGCCAGGATACTGCTTAGCTCTCCTTCCTCAGTGCCTATATGGGGGGTTACCCACACCGCCTTCTGGCTTCTGCCCACAGTTCTAGATAGTTCTATGGCGAGCTCACACAGTGACCCACACAGTGACTGTCCCGGGGGCTCCTGGCCCCACCCTTCCTTACTTCTTCACCTCCTTATTTTCACCTGTTTCAGGATAAGAACCCTGAAAATTCACCTGTAAAAGACTCCTCCGCCCCTGTCTGCATCCACTCTCACTGGCCACACTCCCAGGACGAAACTTTATTGGACTCTTCTCATCTTTCCGGAGAGTTTTTAGGCCATTTCAAATGCATATGAATACATATTCTTCACTCAGACTTGGATAGTTTTGAGTCTTGATGAGCCCCCCTGTCCTTCAGGAAGCCTGTACCAGATTCCCTCCTTCTACAGTGGATGTTTCACCATCCTCTGCCCAAGCTGGGTCTTCACAATCACAGACAAGAGTGTAGCCAGCCTTGCCATCCCGTGACATGAGACGCTTTAAAGGTGCATTAATTTGCACAGCAATCCAGTGTCTGGAAATCTTTCCACACAATCGAGTTGAAATTCATGCAGGCACAGTTTCTGCAGCATTTGGTTTCTGTAAAAGTAACTGACTGGAGACCATTTGGATCTTCAACCATAGACACTGGTTACATTTGTTGTGATGCAGTCATTCTAATGCAATGTCGGGCAGAGATAAAAAGGAAAAGAATCTTTATGTGTGGGTCTGGGAAGATCTTCAAAGTGTGTTATTTTGAAATAGACTCTGCTTGCCACAGAGTGCCTATAGGTTTATATTTGCTTAAAAAACCAGCATTGATGTGTACACACATCTCTACTGTTAGGAAAACAGTGTTGCCATAACTTGTTGCTAGTCTGTTTATTTGTTTTAGGAAAAATCAATAGAGTTGAAAAGCCACTGTGGCAGGAATTGGTCATCACCGGCCCAGATGCTACACTGCCCTACACATCGTCCCAACTGAGGTTGCCTTAGGAACAGATTGTGGAATGGAGTCACATTTGAGAGAGGAACCTAAAGTCAAACTGGACCAGGGATCTTATGCAGACCTCTGCCTCTTCATTCAACCCCTACCTGGTCAGGCAGCGACCCTGGGGGGGCTGGGACCATGCTGGGAGGGCAGTGAAGATGGTGAGCCAATGGTGGAGCATGGTGAACACAACATCCAGGGAAGGAGCTGCTGTGACGCCAGGAGCACTGGGAAGGCAGGGAGCCTGGGCACAGCCCTCACCGCTCCTCCCATCTGGGACAGGATTGGGGTGGGTAAAAGTATCCCGAGTAGCACAGTTCCCAAGCCTGGCAGAACGGTTCACCCTGGTTGTCGCTATGCCTATCCCATTTTACACTTTGTATTCCGTCAACAGCAATTTTCAAAACGTTGTATCTAGAATGTAGACAAAAATAACCAACCATATGCACAGGTAAAATGGCAACAAAAAGAACCAACTGAAAGGTGAAACAGAGGCAGAAAATATATGGACCCTCTAGCTCAGACCTCTGATAGAAATATCATCAAGCCGCAAGTGTGAGCCACAGAGGGAATTTTAAATACTCTAGTGACCACATTGAAAAAATAAAAAGAAACCGGTGAAATATATTTTTACAATATTGTTAATATGTTTTAACTCACATTTTTAACCAAAATTATTATTTTTAAATGTCATCAATGGAAAAATGAATAATGAGACATTTGACATTTTTATACTAAACCTTTGAAATTTGGTGTGCACCTTATACTGACAATAAATCTCAATTCAAGCTGGTTGTATTTCAAGCTCTCGATAGCCTCATGTAGCTAGTAACTGCTGAGTTAGACCTTGCAGCTTTAGATTTTAGAATTATCTGGACAGGCCTGGTGGCTCACCCATGTAATTCCAGAACTTTAGGAGCTGAGGCAGGCAGATCCCTTGAGGTCAGGAGTTGGAGACCTGCCTGGCCAACTTGCTGAAACCCCATCTCTACTAAAAATATGAAAATTAGCCAGGCATGGTGACACATGCCTATAGTCGCAGCTACTCAGGAGACTGAGGCATGAAAATAAATTGAACCCAGAAAGCAGAAGTTACAGTGAGCTGAGACCATGCTACTGCACTTCAGCTCAGGCGATCGAGAAAGATTGTCTCCAAAAAAAAAAAAAAAAAATTAGAATTATTAGGCAGGGATTTAAAAATAACTATGCTTACTATGTCTCAATAGCTTAAAAATGAAAAAATCAACAGAAAAAAATTCATTACTTTGAATGTAAGATATATTAAATATGGAATAATCTATAAGTGTAAAACTAAATAACTGAGATGAAGAACCCAACAGATGGCTTTAACAGCTAATTAGACAGACCTGAAGAGAAGTGGGAAACTGGAAGGCGGGTCAAGAGAAACCATCTGGAATGTGGTACAGGAAGACCGAGAGGTGGAAACATCAGAAGAGACAGTAAAGGACATGCAGACCCTGTGGAGAGGTTCACCCACATTTAAATGGAATCATAAGAGGACAGGTGAGAGATGACACAGAAGGCATATTTCCAGAGACAAGGGCTGCGAATTTAAAAACTGGCCAGGAGGCTGCTGTCAAACTGATCGTTTTTCCTCTTGATTGATTGTGTTTTGTCAGTAGTTGTTTTTAAATGTTTCCCTTTTAAATGTTTCTCTTCAAAGATAGTCTTCTTAGAGACGACCTTTAAGATACTCTCCAATTTCATCACAATGCACCTAGGAGTGAATTTATTTTTATTTATTCTAATTGAGATTTGTTATGTTTCCTAAAATTGAGAATCTATGTCTTTCATAAAATCTGGAAAATTCTTAGCCACTAGCTGTGTGAAAATTTCCTCTCCCTCATTTTCTTCTCTGTTTCCGAAGTCCTATTAGAGCCAGGTGGGCCTTCTCATTGCACATGCACATATTTACACTTCTCTCTTGCAGTTTCAGCATGAAACTCTCTCTCCACCAAACTTCGAATGATTTCTTCAGGTCAATCCAGTTCAGTGACTTTTTCTTTTCTTTCTTTCTCTTTTTTTTTTTTTTTTTTTGAGGTGGAGTCTCACTCTGTCACCCAGGCTGGAGTGCAGTGGTGTGATCTTGGCTCACTGCAACCTCTGCCTCCTGGGTTCAATAAATTCTTCTGCCTCAGCCTTCCAAGTAGTTGGGATTACAGGTGCCCACCACCACACCCCACTAATTTTTTTGTATTTTTAGTAGAGACAGGGTTTCACCATGTTGGCCAGGCTAGCCTTGAACTCCTGACTTCATGTGATCCATCTGTCTCCGCTTCCCAAAGTGCTGAGACTACAGGCGTGAGCCCCTGCACCCAGCCCATCCTATATTTGGTATGCTGCTTCATCGGTATGTTGAGTTTCAAATTTTAATTAACACATTTTTCCTTGCTGTAAGTGCTGCTTGGTTCTATTTCACATATAACTAGTCTTTTTTGACAATGTCTCAACATTTGTAGTGTGTTTTATTCTTTTATGTCTTTGATGATTTAAGTATACATATTTTACTACTTTATTTGTAGTTGTAATGTCTGCAGTTCTTCGGGGTCTAACTTTCTGTGTGAGATTGGCTGACTCATTCGCTGCGGTTTGACTTATTCTGTGGATTCTTGAGCTTTTTTGTGACTTGGCTTTTTTTTACTATAGGAAGCCTCTGCTGCCTACATGAGGTTGTGTTCTGCAGAGGTATTATTTTTGATTCTGTTAATTGCCTGTGGATCTCCACAAGCCAGGAATCATTTTTGTTGAGATTCTGGCGTGCACATTCCCAGAGCAGTCGGAGAGAAAACACTCTAACCCTCACGACAGCTGCAGTGACGAATCCTCAGCACTGAGTGCGATACTGAATTGCACATGTGCAGTGCTGCTCTCGCTGTTTCTCACTGTCGCTGCTGTGGCTCTTAGTTTCTTGGGAGGAGAAGGCACCCTTAGCAAAAGGCTTTGCCAAACAAGATTTGAAATAACTTTATTTTTCCTGGTTTTCTTGCCCTGTTGTTGCTGTGTCACGTGGTGCCTGACAGAGCTCAACAGTCAGTTTTGCCGTTTCTACGCAGAAAAATGCTCACATCACAAGTCAGTGTCTAGGCGTCCCGGGAGGTGACTCTGGTAATGTGTATTTTCATTGCTCATTTCCACTCTTAAAGGTCCAATTCTAGTGACTTTTTCATGTTTTCCTAGGGAGCCATCCTGTATGTACAATCCAAAATTGATGATTTCTTCTCAAAGGCAGTGTTACCATAATTCACATAGTTTAGATATATTATTTAAAAAGTATTTATTTTAAATCTATTCAACATTGTTCATTAAGCTTCTGTTAGAGTCATAAAAATATCTTGTCATGTCTGATTAATTCAGCTGAGTTCAGTTTTTAAACGGCACTGCTGTTCTACAATGTACTATTGTTAAAGCTGAGAATGCATAAGTGTTTCCAATAACTGAGAGGGATGGGATATTTTACTAAAATATCATAATTAAGACTGTGGGCTGATTGTATGAAATCTATAAATATAGAAGTGATAGGAAGTGAAAATGGATTTAATATAGTTCTAGCATCACTTTGTCTAAAAGGCAGTGTTCCGTGAACACACTGTTGTTCTTTTCCCTCTGCAAACCTGAAGCAAGCACTGCTAGAAATGTGATTTTCTACAGAATTGACAGGCCGCTCCCTCTCAGACCCCAACCCTTCTTTTCTCCTCCTCTTTTCCCCGGCCCCTTATCTTTCCCGTTTCCGTTCCTGCTTTCAGACTCGTTCCTTCTTTTCTTAAAAGGCAAGATTTTCCTGGCCCTGTTGCACTCTAGGCTTAAAGAGTTTGCTGAAGATAGTAGTTTGCTATCATCACACTATGTTTTCTAGAAGATTCTATCATCATGAAGCACCCCCAGACTGGTTGAAAACCAAAGTTACTCCCCCTGGAAAATGTTTGTGGACACCCAGGTTGGCATTCAAATTTCCAAGTTGTGGCTGGGCACAGTGGCTCATGTCTGTTATTCCAGCACATTGGGAGGCCACGGCAGGCGGATCACCTGAGGCCAGGAGTTCGAGACCAGCCTGGCCAACATGGTGAGACCCTGTCTCTACTAAAATTGCAAAAATTAGCTGGACATGGTGGCAGGGGCCTGTAATATCAGCTACTTTGGACGCTGAGGCAGGAGAATCGCTTGAACCCAGGAGGCAGAGGTTGCAGTGAGCTGAGATCGTTCGACTGCACTCCAGCCTGGACGACACAGGGAGACTACATCTCAAAAAAAAAAAAAAAAAAAAAAAAAAAAAAGGCAAAAAAATTACCAGCTTGTGCCAGCCAAGAGGTCTCCAACCTCAATGCTGCCACCTTCAGGCCCCTAGGAGTTACAACCTCTGCTTCACCTCCCCTCTGCACCTGTGCTATTCCTCTGAGCCCCATTTGCTCCCACCCTTAAGGGTGGTTGGAGGCTGAGTGAATCAGTGAATGAATGAGACAGCTGTGATGTCTCATTCTTTCACTGGATTTTTCTTTCCATCACCATTCAGGCTCACCAGGTGATGGAGAGAAAAATCCTCCTCTGTGGGTCTGAAAAACATGCCTGAGTCCTAATGAGTGAGTCTTGCATTCATTTCTACTCCCTCACGGTGCCCCCAGGGCCAGGAAGAGGCCATGGTCTGGGCTGAGAGCTCCAGCTCTCCTCAGGGTGGGCGTGGCATTTGCTGACTTCAGGGAGGGCGGCAAGGCTCACAGCTGCAATGGGAGACCTGCCCTGGGTCCTTAGCACGTGCAAGGACAGGGTTCACTGTAGAATCTGCTCATTTCGTCTGTGTTCATAGCATTTGTCATTTTCCACATGTGGACATCCATGCCCAGAAAGCTGAAGAACCTCACATAAGAATATTCAGCCACATTGTCAGCTGACTTTCATGTCTGAATGCATGGTCTCTAGATCACACTCATGACAGTCAACTTTGGGCCACTCCTATCCCCATCCTGGGCTGGCCTGAGTCTGGTAGCCAGATGCCTGCAGCAGGGGTAAGGCAGAAGGCCCAGGTGTGCACAGAGGCCCCTCCTCCTGTCACCTGGCTGTCCTCCTCCAGGCTGTCATGCCAGCCTTCTGCCTTCCTCCTGCTCCCCTAGTCACTGGCCCAGGTCACCCAACCTCGAGGGTGGGGCTGCTAGGACCTTCCCAGTGGCCTCCTCCCAGGACTAACCCGGCTCCTGTCCCCAGCCCTGTGCATGGGAGGTTCTTCTCACACACAGATTCCTGGACTCGCCAAGCTCTGCCCCTCCCAAGTCTGTGAACTACCCACCCCTGTGTGTCTGCTGTCCTCCAGACCACCCTCCACGCGGCCCCTCCTGCACAGAGGCTCTAGTGCATCAGGCCAGCACCTTCCAGGCTCTTGTGTTCCTGCTCAGTCACAGAGATGGCTGCCAGCCCATGCCCCTGTCCAAAAGCAAAGACAGGCCCTGGCCTTTGTCCAGGCCTTCACCCGTTTCCCACAGCCTCAGGAGCCTGGAGATTGATGGTCACCAGGTGCAGGGCCTCCCCACATGGAGACTGTGTGGAGTGGGAGATCCGTGCCTATTTTTCTCATTCAGTGGGAACAGGCTGAGTGGCCGAGGGCAGAGTGGGATTCAGGGGCTCTGCCCAGTCCTCACCCGGGGCTAAGCTCTCCCTTGCAGCCAGGGGCCACTGGCCACCCCCACCAAGTCCGTCTGGCTTCTGTACACATTTCTAGATGGTTCCATGTTGACTGAGACAAGGATGCACTTGGGTTGCCCCTTTGAGGATGGCTGCAGTGACCATCCAGGGACTGAGCAGAGGTGCGGATACAGCCATGGGTTTAGGTGTGGTTGGCCACAGAAGAGTGTGTGTTGGAACTAGATGCTCCATGTCGCAAAGAAAAATCAGCAGCTAGACAGATGATTTTTCAGCAACGCAATTTTTACTTCCTGGACTTCAGGAAGGGCACTCTCACTAGCCATCTTGCCACGAGAATACAATGAATAAAGGAAAACACATACATTTATCCCTTAGGCATTTGGGGTCATCCTTACTGCTGTATCTGACTGATCTCGGTTGGCTGAAGTCAGACCTCACAATCTAAACTAAAATCCGATTGACTAACAACTTAAAACTTTTCTAAACAAGTAAAAACAATGGAGAGCTGGGACGTGTCTGTGAGCATGTCCAGCACAGATATTTTGGTTAAAGTACAAGGACATAGAATGTACTACTGCCTGTAAGCATGGCATGTCTAACAGTTACATAGGATAGGGCTTGCTAATAACAGAGTTATTAGCACACTTTTTCTTTAACAAGAAAGGAAACTTTAAAAAGGAACTTTTCTGCTTCCCACAACTCACTCAGCAAAGTGAGCCCCACGCAGGCATAGACTCCTCTCTCAGCTTCTGCTCTCCATGGAAACACAATTGATCACATGATTGATCAGGGTGTGCCACTAGGGCTTTCTTCTTTTTGTTTTTTCCAGAAGTCATAAACGGATAGAGAATATACTCAAAGATCTCCTCATGCTTTTAGTGGAGAGGCAAAGAAGGTCCGCTCTGGACCGGGGAAGCGCCTGCGACCTGGGCGAGAAGGGTGGGGACTCCTGCGAGGGAGGCCGGTGTCTCTGGCGCTGGAGACCGGAACACACCGCGGCCACTGAACATTCCTGTGCAAGTTTCTTCACTTTCCTGTGCATCAGTATTTACATTGGGGAAATAATAAATGCTGTGTGGAAAGTTAAATGAGGCGGTCAGAGAAGGAACAGCATCCTGCCCCGCCTGTAGTACCTGTGGTGAGCTGCAGCCAAGCCAGGGAAGGGGCGGAGCTTCGGGGAAGGGGCGGAGCTTCGGGGAAGAGGCGAGGCCGACTGGGGCCGCCCCCGGCTCAGTGCCGCCAATCAGCGCTCGGCGTTTCGCACGGTTAGCTGAGGAGGGTGTGGCCCCCTAATCTCCCTATATAATCCTGTGCCCCACACGATTCATCCCCAGGTCTCCGCCTTGATCGCGACTCTCCTCCGCTGCGCTCCAGGACACCAATGGCAGCCGCCGCGAGCCCTGCGTTACTTCTGTGCCTCCCGCTTCTGCTCCTGCTCCTGCTGTCCGGCTGGTCCGGGGCTCAGCGCGCCGGTGAGTTGGGGGGCGCGTGGAGCGCAATCCTGGGGGGCTGTGGACTGCAGCGGGTTTCAGAAGAGAGGAGACGGGCGCGATCTCCGCGGACTGCGCCCCACCCTCAGCTCCCTTCCGCGGCCCCTTTCCGCCGGGTCCGCTGCCTGCTGCTGCCGCTTGCCCCCCCAGGCCAGGAGGGTTGTCAAAGAAGGCCAAAGAAGAACCTCAGGAGGGTGGAGGGGTCAGAGGGCTGCAGAGGGCGAGGTGGGACAGGGATTCCTCGAGCAGCCCCCACAGCACCACTCGCTGTCGGGAAGGAGAAACGAGAGCCCCTGGAAATCGAGCTGGGGTCAGGACAGGGGTGAAGTGGAGTTCCACAGGGACAGGATGACAGACACTCCCACCAGCCACAGGCCTGCTCTGCACTAACCGTCCCTCCACCACACAAACCCTCCAGCACCCGCAGGGCTCCCTGACCTGGAACTTCCCCCTGCACTTTCCTGCAGCCCCTCACCTGCACCCAGGGGCCCAGCAGATACTTCCCACCCCTCCCTCACCGTCCGCTGCCACCTCCCAGGTCACAGCCTCTCACTCCCCACCTCAGCCCAGCCCTGTCATTCCACA
The DNA here is from genome assembly GCA_963574635.1 of Cheracebus regulus. Classification (NCBI taxonomy): domain Eukaryota; kingdom Metazoa; phylum Chordata; class Mammalia; order Primates; family Pitheciidae; genus Cheracebus; species Cheracebus regulus. Next base: position 6,592 of record CAUYQU010097711.1, on the reverse strand, counting down.
GGCCTCCCTCACCTCCCCATCCATGAAAGGGCCCTTAGCACCTCCCCAACCAACTGGGACCTTCTCCCCCCTTGTCTGAGGACACCCCAGCAAATGCTCCCCACGCTTTCCATCGAAACTAGTGCAGCAGGGATGGGAAGCACCATTTCCCCCAGGATGACCCTGGAACGCTGGTGAGTGGATGTGCCCACGTCTGCCCTTAGGAACCAGACCAACCTGTTCAACCTACTGGGGAGCCGGGGTCATAGAGAATAATCACTGTGCAGACAGGAATCAGCAAACCCTTTCTAGAAAGGAAACGCTGAAGGCACTGTGGTCCTTGCCAGCCACGGGTTCTCTGTCTCTGTGTCAAGTCCTGTCCCTTTGTAGAGCAACAGCAGGCAAAGCAACCTGGAAATAAAAGGGAGACCGGATGTGGACACCGTCCTAGGTTGCTGACCCCAGATGAGGGCACCTGCTGTGTCCTGGCAATTGGTTCCCCATCCCTTAGGGTGTCATCTCCAAGTGGTGTCAGTTGAAGAGTCACAAGTGTGTCCTGCCCTGCCTGTGGCTTAGATGGTGTGGATTTGATGGATGTGAGTGGGGGTCCCATGGTTCCGGGCCTACTCTCCCCTCCTTTGCTGCTGAGTGGCATCAATGATCCACTGGGGCCATCAGCAACTCTCCCTAAAGCCTCGGGTGTGAGATGAGGGTGAGGGGGTGCAGCCATGTGGTGTCCGGGGATCGGGGCCAACTGCTTGTGCAGATTCTTGGTTCCCTGTGGCCCTGCTCCTGCCCATCCCAGGAGAACCACCTGCGTCTTCTCACAGCCAGGCCTACCTTCCTAATGACCTAGAGGGTGAGGAGCCCACCCTGTGATGGCAGCTCTGAGGCTTCGAGGTCACTGCCCTCCCATAGGGAGGCCCATCTCCACCAGGGCCCAGAGACAGACCTGGAGTGACTTTTCAATGAGGAGATTTTGCAGCTGTGAGTGGCACAGCCTTGATTCTGAGCACTGGGGGACCCTGTTGTGATTCTGCAGTTGAGAATTGCCATGAAATCTACATAGCACTTTTTCCAACCACACATGCCTCTGGGATCTTAGGGAGTCCAGGGTCAAGTAACCGTAGTGGCAGGTCCAGCCACACTCCTCATTCACAGACTGTGTATGGCTGCATCTACGCTACAAGGGCTGGGTTGAGTAGTAACGGGGAGGTCACATGACCAGCACAACCTGTAATAGTTACTAAATTAACTACAAGCTCTATCTATTCCTGGTACAAATCCAGGAAATGTGAAATTACCATTGAATGGGTCTATGAGCGCAGCACATACCTCTAACTGGACCTGACACAGGTGTCCATCTGTTACTTTGTCCCAAATGCACCTCATGAGTAACGGGAGCAAGCAAATGCTTCAGATCCCTGGGAGGAGGTCGGGTAGCACACTGTGTCTGCTAGGAGTGCCCGGGTATTTGCTGTTTCTTGGTGTACGGTTAGCACAGTGAATGCCTGTCTGTCTCCGTGGGGAGGCTGAAGCAGTCACTGCAGTTGCTGTGGGTTGAAGGGGCCCACCAGGGGCTCTGGGCTCTTCTAGTCATGGACTCTGGGTCTGAGATGTGGCTCAGTTGTCATAGTTTGGCAAGAGAGCTCGGTTATTTCCTGGGGTGACTACTTTCAGCTTCCAGGTCATCCATCCTTGCATTTTGTCTTTTTTTGTTGTAATTATTTAAGTCCAGCAGTAGCCGCATTCGGTCTCTATGTCTTTTGGATCTTGGACCCCTTTGTTTTATGAGCCATGGGCATAGCTTTGTATGGCTGAGGTCCCCAGCTGGCATTGTGACTTCCGTAGTCATATCCACCATAACCCTGACATGCTGGAATGATTACGCCTTCCCTAATCATTTCCTTCCTTCCTCCTGATAGTTGACAGCCTCTACTTGAGATCTGGTATTTCAGGATTTTCCATCCTCATTACTGCTAGGCGCCCATTTCAGGAATAGCATCTCCTACCCCCAATGCCGGCCTTCAGCAACAGGCACCCCTGAGCTTCATGACCCCTATAAATCTTCTTAGAAGTAGTTTGCCCACAGATAGAAGTATTGCACACTGCACTCTCTTCATTGCACATGACCCACCTTCAAGCCTCGGTGACCTAATGGGGGTGGACCCCTTACTAAACAAGGCCCTTGAGTTGATGGGAATGGGCCCCTTGCTGCGCACTGTCCACCTCCCAGCCTAGGTGACCTAATGCAGGTGGACCCCTTGTTTTATTGCTCACGACGTATCATTATCCTTAAAGATGATTTCACTCACTGCCCTGCCCCCTAACTTATACACAATAAATACTCATGCTTCGGGACATTCGGGGCCTCGCCTAACTCCACTCATAGGTGGCGTGGCTCCTGGAGCCCAGCTGCATTTCCTTGTACTTCTTTGTCCTGTCTCTTTATTTCCCGAATCCTGTGCCTCAGCACAGCATAAGGCACACCCCATGACCCTGTGGGGCCATCAGCCCTACATTCTTACTATTCCTACAAGAACAGTCTGTAATGCCACCTCCTGAGAAGCCTCCATGCAACTCCCCAGGCAGAATGAGTCACCCCCTCTTCTGCCCTCTGACAGCCCCAACCATGTCGAGGACATCACATCGGCAGCAGCCACCACATGGGCCTTTGTTTCTGTGCCTGGATCTAAGTGCCTTGAGGACCAGACACATCAGTCACCCACCTGAAATCCCAGCACCTAGCACAGTGGCTGCCATACGACACATAGGATGAATCCAATCATCAGACTACCCCAGGGCTGCTAGAACTCAGAAAGGAATCCCTATAATTTGGGGGACTCGACAAAGGTCTTCGTTTCTGTTCTTTCCAACATCAATCTCCATGGCTTCACTTATCCGTACTCCATTCTTCTATTAAGATTGGCCAGTCAGGAGAAGGGTAGGGGCAGGAGCAGCTACACCTGGTCTCCTCTACCACCCACAGTGGGGTGCACCCTTGGTGGGACCTGATGAGCATGACAGCCGCTGGGCCTCGGGGACCTGGAGCTTCCACAGCCTCACAGAGACCAGCAGGAGCTGTTCAGCCACTTGCAGAGACAGCCAGAGAGTGCTTCACGGGCTGCATGGAGCTCTGGAGAAGTGGGGAGTTCAAGGCCCTCTTTTTTATGGAGCGTGAGAAATTTAGGCAGGATCATGTCTACAGAAGAGGCTGTCACTTTGGCTTTTCAATGCTTTCACCTCCTTGCCCCTCCAGATCAGAGGGGGCACTTTGCTTGTTTTTATGGATTATTGTGTCAACCAAAACAAGAGCTTGGAATCACCTTCAAGATGTGAAACTTCAAGATTTGACAAAATGCACAACATTTTCATGGCACTTCTATTTTTAGGAAATTGTGTATGAAGAAAACATTTGATTGTATGGCATTGCCCAAATTACTTATGCAGAATTTTTAAAACTACATAATGTCATACAAGCATATAAAAAGTAAAAACTAAAAAGCAACAACTTTTTGGGCCAGGAGTGGTGGCTCATGCCTGTAATCCCAGAATTTTGGGAGGCCAGTGCCAGAGGATCGCTTGAGGCTGGGAGTTGGAGATCAGCGGTGGCAACATGGCGAGAGCCTATCTGTACAGGCAATTTCAGAAAATTGACTACGTGTACTAGCATGTGACTTTAGCTCCAGTACCTCAGGAGGCTAAGGTGGGAGGATCACATGAGCCTGGGAGTTTGAGATCACAGTGAGTCGTGGTGGTGCCACTGCATTCCAAACTGGAAGACAGAACGAGAGCCTGTCTCAAAGAAAACAACAAGCAGCAGCAGCAGAAGTAACAAAAAAAAAAAAAAAAAAACCTTAAACCCCAATAAGCTAAACTGACGGAAGAGTTGTGGGTACCAAGTGACCAAATAATGCAATTTTTCACATTTGATGAATGAGAGGGTTTATTGAGTGTTGGTATTCTCAGAAGCTTCCATCTCATGAAATATAATTTCCTCTGGTGAATCCACTCCTTAGTCCAGGTCCCCTAAGGAGCGGATGCCTACGCGGGATTCACCTGAGGGATTTCATTGGTGGAAACCCCGGGAGAACCATTCAGCGGGACGCATTTCTGATGCCAAATGCAGAAGGGAGGGACAGGAAGCGGGGCAGGTGCATCCTACACTACAGTGAATGGTGCCTGGACCGCTGGATGCCGCATGCAGAAGAATGAGGCGGACCCTTCCTTCCAGCACACGCAGAAACCAGCTCTAGATGAATGGCAGATGTCCACCTAACACATGACACTGTAAGAGTCTCAGAAGAAAACAGAGCAGTAACTTTTCGTTACTCAGATTTTGCAAAGTCTTCTTAAATACTGTATGCCAATAGTGTAAATGTCAAAATAAAAAAATTGTTTAATTTCATTTCATGCGAATATAAAACTTTCGTACTTCAAAAAACCTCTATTTAGAAGTTAAAAGTCTTTAAAAATGGAGAAAATATTTTAAAATCATATATCTGGTAAGGTATATGTGTGTGTGTATATATATATGTGTGTGTGTGTATATATATATATATATATATATATATATATATATATAATATTCTGGTATCCTGAATACATAAAGAATTCTTGCAACTCAACATTATTAAGCAAAAAAAACCCAATTTAAATACATGCAAATAATTTGAATACATATTTCTCCAAATGAGACAGGTATAACACAGTGTGGCCACAAAAGAAGAGAAAATTTTAGGCAGCGGTTTCTGGTGAGCAGCAAAAGGAATCTGTTGAAATATCTGCAGAGGCTCTGGGCTGATAAGACCCTACAAGACAGGGTGTGGACCAAGCTGACTGAGAATGAGTGGACCCAACATTGCCCTGGATTTGACCTCGGATTCCCCTAGGACCTCATTATATGCTCATTAACATACTAAACACACACCCACCGGCGTCCTGGCAATTCTAAGAATACCCACATTTGGTGGATAAATGGGTGTCACCACAGTTCTGAGAAATCCTCTCCTTCTTCCAGGAATTTTCATGAATATTCCACCCCTTGGTTGGAGAAACCCAGAAAGGTGACAGCAGCGGGGTCCGGAGGCCACAACCGGAAGCCCCTTCGGGACCCTGGACACGCAGGACCTCCTGTGTCCCGGGCGCCCTCCCGCAGCAGCCCCCGGGCAAGGGGGTTGGGGGTCCTCATGGGGGCCACACCGTAGGAGCCCTACGGATTTGAGCGGGGTGGTGACGTCTCCACACTGAGCTGGTGACAAAGTCCCCGTGAGGATGAAGGAGAAACCTGGCGCTCCTCACCCCACCAGGTCCTGCATTTCCTGGATCCTCCTGACAGGGGAAACACCTGTTTTTTGCGGCGATTGCCCAGTCCTCCCAGGTCTTCCAAAGGCCTTTGTTTCCTCAGATTGTGGTCCCAGAGGCACAGGGGCATCGGTCTGCAGAGGGGCACCCACTCCGGGGTCTCCACCCGGCAGGACCTGGAGCTGGGGGCAGGAGGCGCCCTGGGAGGAGCGCGCAGAACCCTGAGAGGACGCTGCGGGGTGGAAACTGAAACCCCCAGGAGCGAACTTTCCCCGAAAGTCATCTGTGTTTGAAATCAGCGATCACCTGCAATATCCCCGCTATGACAATATGGTTGGGTAAATATCTAGACCCAGTGCCTGCGGGCCCCTGCCTGGGTTCTGCATCCGCAGACCCTCTTGGTCCACAACAGATCAGGCGAGCCCACCTGGTGACCGTCCCTAGGGCTCCCGGCGCCACTTTTCCTTACTGCTTCACCCCCATATATTCACGGGTTACAGGATAAAAACCATGAAAAGTCATGTGTGCAAGGCTCCCCAACCCCTGCCTGCTCCACTGTCATTGGCCACATGCCCAGGACGAAACTTTATTGGATTCTTCTCATCTTTCCAGGGAGTCTTTAGGCCATTTCAAACGCATGTGAATACATATTCTTAACTCAGACTTGGATAGTTTTGAGTCTTGACGAGTTCTGCCACCCTGTCCTTCAGGAAGCCTGTACCAGTTTCCCTCCCTCTACAGTGGATGTTTCACCATCCTCTGCCCAAGCTGGGTCTTCACAATCACAGACAAGAGTGTAGCCAGCATTGCCATCCCCTGACATGAGACGCTTTAAAGGTGCATTAATTTGCACAGCAATCCAGTGTCTGGAAATCTTTCCACACAATCGAGTTGAAATTCATGCAGGCACAGTTTCTGCAGCATTTCGTTTCTGTAAAAGTAACTGACTGGAGACCATTTGGATCTTCATCCATAGATACTGGTTACATTTGTTGTGATGCAGTCATTCCATGCAATGTCGGGCAGGGATAAAAAAAGGAAAAGAATCTGTATGTGCGGATCTGGGAATATCTTCAAAATGTGTTATTTTGAGATAGACTCTGCATGCAGCAGACTGCCTATGGGCTTATATTTGTTTAAAAAACCAGCATCGATACATACACATATCTCAACTGTTGGTAACAAAAACAGTGTTTTCATAACTTACTGCTAGTCTGTTTATCCGTTTTAGAAAAAATAAATACAGTTGAAAAGCCATGGTGGCAGGAATTGGTCATCACCGGTCCAGATGCTACACTGCCCTCTCTAC
>CAUYQU010097710.1:0-23053 GCA_963574635.1 Cheracebus regulus | reverse complement strand
CACACAAGTCACCACTTGAATGTTTTGTGGCTTAGAAATTAAAGGACCTTTTAAAGGAGAACTACAAACCACTGCTCAATGAAATAAGAGAGGACACAAAGAGATGGAAAAACATTCCATGCTCATGGTTAGGAAGAATCAGTATTGTGAAAATGACCATACTGCCCAAAGTAATTCATAGATTCAATGCTATCCCCATCAAGCTACCAATGACCTTCTTCACAGAACTGGAAAAAAAACACCTTAAACTTCATATGGAACCAAAAGAGAACCTGCATATCCAAGACAATCTTAAGCAAAAAGAACAAAGCTGGAGGCATATTACAAGGCTACAGTAATCAAAACAGCATGGTACTGGTACCAAAACAGAGATATAGACCAATAGAACAGAACAGAGGCCTCAGAGGCAACGCCACACTGTCTGATCTTTGACAAACCTGAAAAAAAAAAAAGCAACAGGGAAAGGATTTTCTGTTTAATAAATGGTGTTGGGATCATTGGCTAGCCATGTGCAGAAAACAGAAACTGGACCACTTCCTGACACCTTACACTAAAATTAACTCCAGATGTATTAAATATTTAAACATAAGACCTAACACCATAAAAACCCTAGAAGAAAATCTAGGTAAATCCATTCAGGACATAGGCACACACAAGAACTTCATGACTAAAATACCAAAAGCATTGGCAACAAAAGCCAAAATAGACAAATGGGATCTAATTAAACTCTAGAGCTTCAGCACAGCAAAAAAAAAAAACAGTCATGGGGTGAACTGGCAACCAACAGAATGGGAAAAAATTTTTACAATTTACCCATCTGACAAAGGGCTAATATTCAGAATTTACAAAGAACTAAAACAGATTTATAAGAAAAACAAACAAACCCATCCAAAAACAAACAAACCCATCCAAAAGTGGGTGAATGACATGAACTAACACTTTTCAAAAGAAGACATATATGAGGCCAACAAACATATGAGAAAATGCTCATCATCACTGGTAATTAGAGAAATACAAATCAAAACCACATTGCCATACCATCTTACATCAGTTAGAATGGCAATCATTTAAAAATCTGGAGACAACAGATGTTAGAGAGGATGTGGAGAAATAGGAACACTTTTACACTGTTGGTAGGAGTGTAAATTAGTTCAACCATTGTGGAAAACAGTGTGGCAATTCCTCAAGGATCTAGAACTAGAAATATCATTTGACCCAGCAATCCCACTATTGGGCATATACCCAAAGGATTATAAATCATTCTATTATAAAGACACATGCACACGTATGTTCATTGCAGCACTGTTTATAATACCAAAGACCTGGAACCAACCCAAATGCCCATAGATGATAGATTGGACAAGAAAAATGTGGCACATATACACCATAGAATACTATGCAGCCATAAAAAACGATGAGTTTGTGTCCTTTGTAGGGACATGGATGAATCTGGAAACCACCATTCTCAGCAAACTGACATAAGAACAGAAAATCAAACACCACATGTTCTCATTCATAAGCAAGTGTTGAACAATGAGAACACATGTACACAGGGAGGGAAGCATCACACACTGGGGTCTGTTGGGGAGGGGCTAGGGGAGGGACAGTAGGGGGTGGGGAGGTTAGGGAGAGATAACATGGGGAGAAGTGCCAGATATAGGTGATGGGGGTTGGAGGCAACAAACCACCTTGCCATGTATGTACCTATGCAACAATCCTGCATGATCTGCACAGGTACCCCAGAACCTAAAGTACAAAAAAAAAAAAAAATAGAAAGAATTTCTTCTGCCAGATACCCTAAATCATTTCCTTCAATTTCAAAGTTCCACAAATATCCAGGGCAGGGGAAAAATGCTGCCAGTCTCTTTGCTAAAACATATCAAGAGTCATCTTTACTCCAGTTTCCAACAAGTTCCTCATCTACATCTGAGACCACTTCAGCTTGGATTTCATTGCCAATATCATTATCAGCATTTTGGTCAAAGCTATTCAACAAGTCTTTAGGAAGTTCCAGAAGTTCCAAACTTTCCCAAATTTTCCTGTCTTCCTCTGAGGCTTTCAAACTATTCTAACCTTTGCCTGTTACTGGTTCCAAAGTTGCTTCCACATTTTCAGGTATCTTGATAGTAGTGCCCCACTCTACTGGTACCAATTTACTGTATTAGTCCATTTTCATGTTGCTGATAAAGACATACCTGAGACTGAGTAATCTATAAAGAAAAAGAGGTTTAATGGACTCACAGTTCCATGTGGCTGGGGAGGCCTCACAATCATGGTGGAAGGTGAAAGGCACATCTAACATGGTAGAAGAAGAGAGAATGAGAACGACGCAAAAGTGGTTTACCCTTGCAAAACCATCAGATCTCATGATACTTATTCTCTATACCATGAGAACAGTATGAGGAAAACTGCCCCTATGATCCGATTGTCTCCCACTGGGTCTCCCATAAAACACATGGGAATTATGGGAGCTACACTTCAAGATAAGATTTGGGTGAGGACACAGCCAAACATATCAGATGGCCAACAGATATATATAAACATTCTCAATATCTCTAACCACCAGGAAAATGCATGCTAAAACACAATGAGGGATCATCTTATACCTGTTAGAATGGTAATCAAACAAAAGACAAATGATACCAAGGTGGAGAAAAGGGAATTAGCATAGAATGAAAATATAGTGTTGAGCTTCCTCAAAATACCACACATAGAGTTACCATATAATCCAGCAATCCCATTTCTGAGTATATACCTAAAGGAACTAAAATTGTTCTGTTGAGGAAATATCTGCATGCCCAGGTTTTTTGCAGCATTATTAACAATAGCTAAAATATGGATTCAACTTACATGTTCATCAGTGAACAAAAGGATAAAGAAAATGGGTTACATATGTAGAATGCAATACCATATAGCCTTCTAAAAGAAGGAAATTCTGTCATTCATTACAAAATGGATGGAATTGGAAGACATTATGCTAAGTGAGATAAGCCAAAAACAGAAAGACAAATAATGTATGCTCTCACTTATATGTGAAATCTAAAAGAGATCCTTTACATTTTGTATCAGTTGCATCAAGTTTATTAGGAGCTTCTCATTTTGCAAGCATAGATTTTTTAAATAATAAAAAAAAGCAGAGCAGGCAAAACAGCAATTGGCAAAGACAGAAGAAGTATGCCCAAATAGGAAGTAGTACAAAATGAAAGAAGATTGTCTTGACACATCACAAAAAATGCCAAATCTATCTCATTTGGAAGCAGCAGAGTATACAAAATAAACCCTTGAGAAGGGGATCAGAATTCCTGATTTCTAGTTCAGGGTCCATTACAATATAACTGGAACACTAGGGAAGCCCCCAAATTAGATACTCCTATGTTAAAAATGATCTTGGTCCTTAAGAAAACATGTCCTTTAAGAATTGATCATATATGAGGTAGATAAAGACGATATCACTAGAAATCATTTCTAGGAAATTCAGATTACCCACTTCAGCTAAAAAACATTTTTTTCCCCTAAGCATTTTTGCGTTTTTGCAGGCTGGCAAGAGGAGCTTTCAAGGAGAAAGGGAATGTGTCCAAATTGAAGAGCAGGATTGAATATGTCACACACTTAGGAGTAACTATGGCATACATCCACCAAGACTTCCAATTCCAGTTCAGAAGGATGTTTGCATTTTTGTTAACATAATTTTAATACTTGAGAGCTTAAAATATTCTTCATTATTACTGCTATTCTCAAACTGTTTTCCTATGAAGATTATTCTTAATAATGAAAGAATTTATTTACCAATTTTGAAGAAAATAAAAGAAAAGCAAAACTGAAAAGATAACCAGTGATCTCAGTCACAAAGAAGGCCCAGAAAATAAAGGAAGTGGGTATACATGTAAGGGGGAAAAAATGGGATCTAGTCCCCTGGATCTGTTAAAAACTAGTAAAGAGCACAAAGTGAATGAAATAAAGGTCTGAGAAGAGCCCATTAAGTCTTAAAAATTAAAAGACAAAACAAAAGGCTTCTTCTCTGACAGAAGTTATCTAAGTCAGCCCTCTCCTTTTTATAAGAAATCCTTTTCCAATATTTTTCATAAGTCACTTTATGTTTTTACAACTTAATTTTCTCATTTATAAAAGGTAAAACTGTTACTTTAAAAGTTCCCTAAGGTCTATTCTATCTCTAAAATGCTGTTATTTTAGTAGTTATTCTTCCTTTAAACACTCATTAATATGACCTTGTAAATGCATTTTCTATACTTTTGGCTAATATTCTTTCAGGAAGCAACCAAACTCATAAATGGGCAGGTAAGGAAATATCTCAGAGTTTAAAACATTCCTGTAGTCATAAAAAAAATGACAGAAGATTCTTTGGGAAATGACATAAATAATTTTCTGGCTCATTTACCATGGGAAAATAACATTCAGAAACAAATTGTATGGTTTAAAAGACTGGCTTCATCAGAGAAGATTTAGACTGAAATATTTCCTACTTAAGTACACTTTAAAATGCTACACCATAAAAACTCCTCAGACTTAGATACTTTTCATGTCACTCTGGTTGCAGCCATCATTATCCAACATAAAGATTACTAAAATAATATCCTAATAGTACTCCATCATAATCTCCAAATCTATTCACCCTTGGTTAATAAGACTTAATGTTTTAATGTCAAAACTAAATTTCAGCATCTATTTAGGGCATAGAAAGCTGGAATGAGTGTTACTACCATCCTAACAACAAGAACAATCCAATAATCTACCTGACTTTAATTTTTTCTCAAACCTATGGAAAAGCTGACTTCAAAGAGCAATAAATTAGCCTGAAATTTAATGAAAGGCAGGTGTCCACCCTCCCTCAAAACTAGCCTACACTTAGCCTTAAGGAACCCACTGAAAATTTCTCATACTAGCGGATGAGAAACACCACATCCACTAGTATGAGAAATTTTCAGTGGGTTCCTTAAGGCTAAGTGTAGGCTAGTTAGTGTAAGAATACGGAATGCCAGGGACCTGAAGATACAAGGAGAATTAGCACTACACTATGGATTGTATGCTTACAAGGAATATTAGGGACAGGGTGGAAAAGCATTTCTCATGGTGTAGACCTTGAAGAGGGAAGTAGCTGTCACTGTGAAACAAGCAAAAACTCCACCCAGGTCATTCTTCCACATGACACAAAAGACTCAACCTACAGGAAGGGCAGTAAGCCATGTTGCCTCCAGGGCACAGGTGCAGATCCCTTATGGCTGAGGGAAGGTAACTTTTGAAAAAAAAAAAGAAAACTCTCCTCTGAGAGAGGATTGAGAAATGATACCATTTTTGCAGAAGTTCAAAATGACTGTGCAAGATCCAGCCAGGTACCCAGGGACAATTGATCTGACTAAAACTAAGGCTAAACCAGGACAATGTAGAATACCCATCCCATGCCCATCATGCCACTAGCAAGACCTAAGTAAGAAGTAATATGAGGCATAGACTAAAACTGAGGGTGGAAATAAATATTAAAGAAAAACCTTCTGGCAATGAAGAGTCACCCAAAACATAAGATGATGATGAAGAAACATGAAGCTAGCAATGCACTGAGGTAAATTCCAGCAACAAGCCAAGCCTCCAAACCAACTCAAATACCGAACAAGACTGACACAACCCTCCACATTAAACCCTATCAAAATAAAAAGTATCTAAATCTAGACATGATTATTTTGTACTTTATTCTCTACTCTGATACACACTATGTCTAGTTTTCAACCAAAATTTATGAAACACAAATAAATTCTTTTAAAGTATGTAAACATACATAACACACACACACACACACACACACACACACACACACACACATGTACACACAAAACTATCAAGAGATAAAGCAAGCCAGGCATGGTGGCTCACACCTGTAATCCCTACACTTTGGGAGGCTAAGGTGAGAGGATCACTTGAGTCCAGGAGTTTGAGACCAGCATGGGCAACAGAGGGAGATGGGCAGGTGGAAGAGAGAGAGAAATGCTTTGCACATTCATGGGTAATTAATTGCAAGGAGTACAAAATAAGTTCTAAAGACTCAACAAGTCTGGGCCCAATGAACTCTTATGAGCTGAAATGTGTCTCCCAAAAATTTTTATGTTGAACTTAACCCTAACCCTCAGTACCTCAAAATATGACTATATTTGCAGATCAGGCATTTAAAATGGTAATTAAGTTAACACGGTGTTGTAAGGGAAGGCCCTAATCCAATATGATAGGTTCAAAATAAGGTCCTTTCTATAAAAAGAGAAAAAGGACACAGAAAACAATATACAGAAGAACCATGTGAAGACACCAGAAAAAGATAACCATTGAAAGCCAAGAAGAGAGGTCTTAGAAAAATCAATCATGACTACACTCTGCTCTTGCACTTCTAGCATCCAGAATTGTGAGAAAATAAATTTATTTGGCTTAAACCATCTACTCTGTGGTATTTGTTCTAGAAGCACTAGCTAACTAATACAAAGCCAAAGCTTCATTTTGGGACATAGCCCTACATTAAGTAAAGAACAAAAGAAGCAAAGAAAAAATAAGGTCCAACAAAAGAGGAGTCTAGAAAAAAGAAGGGTTATAAAGCTAAGGAATTATAAAAAAGACAAGGGGATAGTTTTAAATACTTCTATAAAACAACCAGAGAAGGAACCTTAGTGTTATAAATTAGAAAAGCTTTTCTGACCCACCTCTTCCTTCTAAAAGTTCAAATTTTGTGCAAAGAAACCAGATTGTTATAGAAACCTACACAAAGATATTAAGAAACAAAACAAGATGCAGAAAAGCATCCCTACAGACAAAGATAGCCTTCTAGGAAAGACATAATAATAAAAACAATTTAAAACTGTACCCCAGTACATATCTGGGTTTGGTCAAAAAAACAGAGCTACTAAAAGTACTACAAAAATGTAAGGTTTAGTAAAGAAATTAGAGCTTACATCAATGTTGTAAAGTCTGGACAGTGTACATCTAGAAGACTTCAGTCAGTGAACTGGAGAAATAGTAACTAAAACCTTCAGCCTGAAACCCTGGAGTTTGTGAAGACATCAGAACTCAGAACAGTGAGAACACAGAATAAAAAAAGTGAGAGACTGCTAAGTCCACCTACCACAACTATAAAATAAAAATATGTGAAAAGATCTCTAATGCTACCGCAACTGGGCATCACGACATCCCCAAATAACAAATTCTACTTTACTTCCACTTTCTAAATATCATGTGATACCACAGTCAAACTCTTACCTATAGACAAAGAGAAAACAGAATTGTGAAAAATGTTATTTTCCAGCCTAGTAGAAAATATTGGTGATATTCAGTTGACCACATAAAACGCAGAATACCTAGCATTCAAAGCAAGCTAAAGAAAATGGTATAATATATACCATTTGCCATTGAACAACATGGGTTTGGATTGCACAGGTTCACAAATACACAGATGTTTTTCAACCAAACACAAATTGAAATTACTATTCATTGATATGAATCCCAAAAGTACAAAGGACAATCATTTGTAAACAGTTTCGGCAAGACCAATTGTGGGAATTGAGTATCCATGGATGTTGGTATATTCAGGAGGTCCTGGAATCTATCCCCCATGCATATTGAGGGACAACTGTAAATCAAAATTAGCAAAACTCATAAATAACTTGAGAAAACTCAAGAAAAGTACAAAGATAAAGACTAAGCAGAGAAGAATAAGCTTAAAGAAACACAAAGATAAATAAACATGACACAAAATGTTCTAAGATTAAAATGAAGTCAATTTTTCACCCTTAAAAAGAAATGAAGAAAGTATTGAAGGTAAAATGATAAAAATATGCAACAGGCAAAGATCAATGTGCATATATAAAATAAATAAAGCAGTGGAATAGAATGCATACTAATACTTGTAATTTAAGAAAATCTTCTTGAGGAAATGAATTTATAACTACATACGTAAAGGGCAGAGTAATCACCTGGGGAAATCATTCCAGAGTGGCAAAATCAAAGTGTATTCTAGTAGAATTACTGAATTTTATAGGAAAAAAATAATAATTTAGGAATTGAGGCAAAAAAACTAACTCAATTAGAAGAGATTTTAAAAATATATACTTATTTGACTTTTTAACAGTAATGCTTTATGCCAGTAGAAAACACACGAACATTTAAGATAGTCAAGAAAAGGAAACATGAATCAAAGATTTTAAATGCAACCAAAATTATTTTAAATTGAAAAGGCAATCAAATGTGTGGTCAACATGCAAAAACTAAGGAAATAAAATCCTGTGAGCACTTCTACTGAAGAACAGGCTTCAAAAAGCCAAAATAAATGGAGATACATCCACATATAAACAAATGAAAACCTGTATATATGTTTCTGGAAGAACTCAATCTAAAGAATAATTTTAAGGAAAAGACGTATAACATTTTCTCAGTACAAAAGGATAATAATGTGAAGTAATATATGTTAGTTAGCTACAGGTTAGGAGATTTGGGGTTTTATTCTTCAAAGTAGTTCAAGCAATTCTTGCCCTCCCTCAAAAAGAGTTGGAAGATAAAATTTTGAGAAATCTAATTAATTTAAAATACATTAGAAGATAAAAGGAAAATTAAAGAAATAAGGAGCTATTAAAAGCAATCAATTTTTCTAGATTGGTGGAATAATTCTGAAAAGAGTAATCTGTTTCGAGCTAACTTTTTTCTAAGCATCTCAAACCAAGAACTACTCACAGAGTTCCTGTGAATTACTATGATAATCCTGAATGTTTCTGTCAATATGAAGAAATGTGGCAAAAATCAGGTCTAGTATGATTACCATGACAAGACCACTAGGAGAGAGAATGATGGGTGAAGGTATCTTAAAAGGGTCTGTAAAAATGTTATCATATCTAAAAACTAGAAAACAAAATAGAGCATTACCACTCATAAGACTTACCAACACCAAACTTTAAAAAAATATATTTTTAAAAATAGTAAAAAGCATGTTAGCAAAAGAACAAGTCCTTATGATTCTTTTGAAGGCCAGAACTTCTTAAATGTTATGTCAATAAAAAATTGTTTCATTTAATTATTATTTTAAAATCCAAATAAGAATGATAAAATTAGCTTAAAAGCTAGCCCACATTTTATACAAATTTAAGAAAACTGAAATTAATATTATTCTATAATTGTACTCATGAAGATCAATAAATAGAGCATTGATATAAGCATATCCTATTCAAACACTCATCACAGAAAGTTGCAAGTCAAATATGTGACTTCTGTTTGAATGTCTCAGGGCAACTATAACTAACATTCATACTGAAGTGAAAATAAGGTTTTTAGCCAATACACTCTCATATAGAAAACAAGGGTACCCTCAAAGGAGGGAGAACATTTACTAAAGAGTCATACCAATTTCTGATTTGGGTGAGGAATACAGTACAGATAATTCTAGTTTATTCATTGCTTTTTTATCTCTCTCATTTCAGAACTAAGCTATTACCACAAACTGCTTTGACATAATGTTGACTTTCATTAAATTTAGAAAAAAAAGGATATTCAACAAAAAAATGTTAATCTACTTTCAAGCCATATGACTAAGAGTTTCTTCTAATTATAGTCATTTTGTTTAACCTTAATTTTATAATAGTAGCACTCATTAAAGTCTAGATAACTAAAGTCAGCCAATGATTGTACTTCCAAATATTTCTTTTAAAATGTTCATTCCTAAAATATATAATAAAAAGATCCTTTAATAAAAATAGTTGTTGATACTATGTAACATAAAATGGAAAATTAATAGTTGTATATAAAACCATTTAGTATGTTAATCAGGTAAAACCAAAAAAATGGATTATGTGATAACTCAAGATAATAATATTCTACAAAAGTCAAATTTATTAAGCTGTATTATGCAGTGGATCCTGAAACCTACTCCAAAGACCCATGATTTTCTGATTTATACAGAACACTAAACTTAATGGATATTGATTGGTTGAGAGGATTCAAGAGACAAAGGTAGCAAAACATAAAAACTAGTTAGACAAAGTCTCTATTAATGCTGCTAAACTTAATTCAGGTATATGTTTATGTCTGTTAAAAAGATCCATTTTTCAAATTGTAAGATACTTCAATTTGGTTATTAATAGTCCTAATAGGTTTTTAACTTAATATATGATTTATTACCTGAAAACAATCTGATATCCACACTGAATCTGATAAAAGAAAAAACCGACACATAATATGGAAACACAAGCTCAAGAGGAAAAAAATGAACTTTATAATCTAAATTATCTAGCTGACACTTTAAAAATTACAGCTGTAATACTTGCAATCTCAGTCTCTACCAGAACGATAATAAATAGAAGATAGTCATCTATATAAAGCCTTGATCAGTTTTAAAATATGATCATCACATTTGACCTGGACAATATTTTAATTCACATTAAGTGCATAATACTAGCATCTTTCCTGATCTAGCCTAAGGATTTGTGGCTTCATGAGTAACTTAACAACATACAACCCAAATCTGAGTTTATGTAATCCCTGACTCAAGTTAGTTCTTATTCCCCAGGCAGCAACAGTGACTGTGGGTCCACATCAATGATAAGTGTATTTTGATATTCTGGGACTATATTGTTTCTAAAAATATGCTAAAAAAGATGTTTTTGATTTGCATGTGAGAGGTCTCCAGGTCAATCTGTAACTTTCTACATTATCTTCTGTCTCCAAGAGACTACCTAATACATAAAGACTCACATAAACTTAAGGTAAAGGGATGGAAAAAGATATTCCATGCAAATAGAAACCAAAAGCAATAGGAGTAGCTATCCTTAAATTACAAAACAAACAAACAAACAAAAAAAACCAGACTTTAAAGCAACAACAATAAAAAGACAAAGAGGGACATTGTAAAATGATAATAGGATTAGTCCAACAGGATTAGTCACAATCCTAAATATATATTCACTGAACACTGGAGCTCCCAAATTCATAAAATGATTACTACTAGTCCTAAGAAATGATATAAATAGCAACACAATAATAGTGGGGGACTTCAATACTCCACTGACAGCCAGACTATATAGGTCATCAAGACAGAAAGTCAACAAAGAAATATTGGATTTAAACTACACCCTACAATGAACAGACTTAACAGATATTTACAGAACATCCTACCTAACTACTTCAGAATATACAGTGCATGAAAGATTCTCCAAGATAGACCATATGATAGGTCACAAAACAAGTCTCAATAAATTTAAGAAAGCTGAAATTATACCAACTATCCTCTCAGACCACAGTGGAATAAAACTGGAAATTAACTTCAAAGAAACACACAAAACTATACAAATACATGGAAATTAAATAATCATCGCTTAAATGATCTGTGGGTCAACAGTGAAATCAAGGTAAAAATTTAAAAATTATTTGACTTGAATAATAATATTAACTCAACTTATCAAAACCTCTGGAATACAGCTAAAGTGGTGCTAAGAGGCAAGTTCATATTACTAAATGCCTACATCAAAAAGTCTGAAAGAGCACAAACAGACAATCTAAGGTCACACCTCAAGGAACTAGAGAAACAAGAACAAATAAAACTGAAACCCAGCAGAAGAAAAGAAATAATCAAGATCAGAGCAGAACTAAATGAAATTGAAACAAAAAATATAAAAGATACATTAAACCAAACGTGGTTTTTGAAAAGACAAACAAAACTGATAGACCATTCATAAGATTAACCAAGAAAAGAAGAGAGAAAATCCAAATAAGCTCAATTAGAAACAAAACAGGATATATTACAACCAATACCACAGAAATACAAACAATCATTCAAGGCTACTCTGAACACCTTCATATGCACAAACTAGAAAAACTAGAGGAGATGTATAAATTCCTGGAAATTTATAAGCCTCCTACATTAAATCAGGAAGAAATAGAAACTCTGAAGAGAAGAATAACAAGTAGTGAGATTCAAACAGTAATTTTTTTAAATGGTAAAAAAAAAAAAAAGTCCAGGACTAGATGGATTCCCAGCTGAATGCTATCAGACATTAAATAAGAACTGTTACCAATCCTGCTGAAACTATTCCAAAAAATAAAGAAAGAGAAAATACTCCCTAAATCATTCTATGAAGCCAGTATCATCCAAACACCAAAACCAGGAAAGGACATAACAAAAGAAGAAAACTACAGAACAATATCGCTCATGAATATAAATGCAAAAATCCTTAACAAAATGCTAGCTAACTAAATCCAACAGCATATTAGAAAGATAATATGTCATGATCAAGTGGGATTCTTACCAAGGATTCAGAGTTTATTTAACATACACAAGTTAATAAATGTGACACATCACATAAACAGAATTAAAAACAAAAATCATACGATCATCTCAATAGATGAAGAAGAAAGCATTTGAAAGAATACAGCATCCCTTTATGATTAAAACCCACAGAAAAATCAACATAGAAGGAACATGTATCAAGGTAATAAAAGCCATCTATGACAAACCCACAGCCAAAATTATACTTAACAGGGAAAAGTTGACAACATTCCCCCTGAGAACTGGAACAAGACCCATTTTTACCAATTCTATTCAACATACTACTGGAACTCCTAGCCAGAACAATCAGACAAGAGAAAGAAATAAGGGTATCCAAATCCAAAAAGAGGATATCAAACTGTCACTGTTCACTGATATGATCTTATACCTAGAAAACCATAAAGACTCATCCAAAAAAGCTCATAGATCTTAAAAATTTAGTAAAGTCTCAGAATACAAAATCAATGTACACAAATCAGTAACAGTGCTATACACCAACAACAACCAAGCTGAGAATAAAAAAGAACTCAATCTCTTTTGAAACAGCTGCAAAAATATATAATATTTAGGAATATACCAGAAAACAAGGAGATAAAAGATCTCTACAATGAAAACTATGATAAAATCAATATTGTGAAGATGACCATAGAGTCATAAGCAATCTACAGATTCAAAACAATTTCCTTCAAAATACCATCATCGTTCTTCAAATGACTAGCAAAAACAATCCCAAAATTCATATGGAATGAAAAAAGAGCCAGCATAGCCAAAGTAAGACTAAACAAAAAGAAAAAAATCTGCAGTAATTACATTGTCCAACTTCAAATTATTGTACAAGGCTACAGTTACCAAAATAGCATGGTACTGATATACAAACTGACATGCAGATGAAGGGAACAGTATAGAGAACCTAGAAATAAAGCCAACTGCTTACTGCCAACTGATCTTCAACAAAGCAAATAAAAACATATTGCAGGAAAGGAAATCTTTTTCAACAAATGGTGGCAGGATAATTGGCAAGCCACATGTAGAAGAAGGATCAGATCTTCATCTCTCACTTTATATAAAAATCAACTCATGATGGATCAAAGACTTAAATCTAAGACCTGAAACTATAAAAATTGTAGAAGATAACATTGAAAAAATTATTCTAGACAATGGCTTAGGCAAAGAGTTCATGACCAAGAACCCAAAGCAATTACAACAAAACATTAGATGGGACTTAATTAAACTAAAAACCTTCTGCACAGGAAAGAAAATAATCAACAGAGTAAATAGACAACCCATAGAGTGGGAGAAAATATTCACAAACTATGCTTATGACAACGAACTAATATCCAGAAACTACAAGGAACTCAAACTAATCAGCAATAAAAATAATAATAATCCTATCAAAAGTGGGCAAAGGACATTAATAGATGATTCTCAAAAAAAAGATATATGAGTGGCTAACAAACTTGAAAAACGCCCAGCGTTTTTAAAATTAAAACCACAATAGGATAGCATACTCCTATAAGAATGGCCACGATTTATAAAGCAAAAAACAATAGATGTTGGCATGGATTTGGTGAAAATGGAACACTTTACACTGCTTGTGGCAATTTAAACTAGTTCAACTACTATGGAAAACAATATGGAGATTCCTTAAAGAACTGAAAGTAAAACTACCATGTGATCCAGCAATCCCTACTGTGTGTCTACCCAGAGGAAAAGAAATCTTTTTATGAAAAAGACATTGAACACACATGTTTATTAGCAGCACAACTCATAACTGCAAAAATAGGGAACCAACCTAAATACCCATTAACCAATGAGTGAATAAAGAAAATGTTGCATATAAACAACAGGGAATACTACTCAGCCATAAAAACGAACAAAATAATGGCATTCACAGCAACCTGGATGAAGGTGCAGACCATTATAACAGGTGAAGTAACTCAGAAATGGAACACCAGATATTGTATGTTATCACTTATAAGTGAGAACTAAGCTATGAGGACATAAAGGCATAAGAATAATAGACTGGGGACATGGGGGGAAGTAGCAGAGAGACGTGAAGAGTAAAAGACTACAGATTGGGTAAAACGTACATTGCTCAAGTGACAACTGCCCCAAAATCTCAGAAATTATCACTAAGGAACTTGTCCATGTAATCGAAAACCACCTGTTCCCCGAAAACTGTTTAAATAAAATTTTTTAAAAAAGAAAAAAAAATTATGTGATTATGATCATATGTGTATGGCACTGGATTTTATTTGCTTATATTTTGTTTAGAATATATACTATCATCGCATTCCAAAAATGTATCCTTCCATTCTTACTCTATTTCCTTTACTGTCTCTAAATAAATAAATTCTGAAAAAAGCAAAGAAAGGACTAATATGAATTCTTCTCAAACTATTTCAGAAAACAGTGAATATTTCCAAATTCATTCTACAAAGCCAACATTACTGTGATTTTAAAACCAGATAAAGACACAAGAAGGAAAAGATAACTAGAGGCCAAGATCTCTGAAGAACATAGATGCATAAATTCTCAACAAAATACTAGCAAACTGAATTCAACAACACATTAAAAATATCATTTTCTGTTATCAAGTGGGAAGCATCCTAAGGATGCAATATGAGTCTAGAGAAGTCTAGACACTAACAAAACAACAATTCAAAGAGATAAATGAGCTTAGAAAGCAGCAAGATACAAAATCAACATTTAAAAATAAGTAGCATTTCTAAATTGTAACAATCATACATAATTAAAAGAAATCAAAAGAAAGCAATCCCATTTACAATATCTAAAAAAATAAAACAAAATACCTACAAATAAATTTAACCAAAGAAGTGAAATATCTCTACAAGGAAAATAATAAAACACTAATAAAATAAATTAAAGAAGACACATATTAAAGGGAAAGATATCCCATGGTAAGAGATTAGAATAACTAATATTGTTAAAATGTCTATACTATCCAAAAGGACCTACAGATTTAATGCCATCTTTATCAGAGTCTCAATGACATTCTGTACAAAAATATGCTTTTAAAAAAATGCTAAAATTTATACAGAACCACAAAAGACCCTGAATAGAGCAATCTTGAGCAAAAAGAACAAAAGCTAGAGGCATTACACTATGTGATTTCAAATTATACTACAAAGGTATAGTAACCCAAACAGCATGGTACTGACATAAAAGGGCAGACCCATAGACCCATGAAACAGAATGGAAAACCCGTAAATAAATCCATGTACTTATAGCCAACTTATTCTTAGTTATTCAGGAACATAAACTGAGGAAAGGATGATCTCTTTATTTAAATGATGCTGGGAAAACAGTATATGCAGAAAAATAAAACTAGATTCCCATCTTTTGCCATATAAAAAATCAACTTAAAATAAATTAAATAAACATAAGATCTGAAAATATAAAACTACTAAAGGAAAATATTGAGGAAACACCGTGGAATATTGGTCTGGGCAAAGATTTTTGGGTAAGACCTCAAAAGTATAGGCAATAAAAGCAGAAATAGACAAATGGAATTACAGAAAACTAAAAAAAATTCTGCACAGCAAAGGAAACAATCAACAAAGTGAAGAGACAACCTACATAATTGGAGAAAATACTTGCAAACTATACATCCAATAATGGATAAACAACCAGAATATGTAAGAAATTTTAACAACTCAAGAGAAAACAAAATAAGATTTTTTTTTTTTTTGAGACAGAGTCTCATTCTGTCACTCAGGCTAGAGTGCAGTGGTGGGATCCTGACTCGTTGTAACCTCCGCTTCCAGAGTGCAAGAAATTCTCTCATCTCAGCTTCCCAAATAGCTGGGACTACAGGCACGTGCTACCATGCCTAGCTACTTTTTGTTGTATTTTCATAGAGACAGGGTTTCACCATGTTGCTCAAGCTGGTCTCAAACTCTTGAGCTCAAGTAATAAACCTGATTCTGCCTCCCAAAATTCTGGGATTACAAGTATGAGACACCATACATGCCCTGCCAAAAAACAAATAATTATATTTAAAAGTGGGCAAAAGGTCTGAATAGACATTTCTCAGAACATACAAATGGCCAACAAGTATATGAACAAATGCTCAACATCACTAATCATCAAGGAAATGCAACTCAAACCCACAATGAAATATAATTCACTCCAGTTAGAATAGTTATTATCAAAAAGACAAAAACAATGAGAAATGTTGGCAGGGATACAGAGGAAAATGAACACTCATCCACTGTTGGTGGGAATGGGAAGTAGTACAGTCATTATGGAAAACAGTACAAGGATTTCACAAAAGATTAATAATAGAACTACCATATGATCCAGCAATTCCATTGCTGGGTATATATCTAAAAGAAGGAACACCAGTATATTGAAGAGATATCCACACTCCCATGTTTATTATTGCAGTGCTGTTCACGATAGCCAAGATGGGAAATCAAACTAAGTGTCCATCAATGAGTGAATAAAGGACAAAAATGTGGTATATATGCCACATTTGTAATATTATTCAGCCATGAAAAGAATACAGCAACATGGATGGAGGTCATTGTGTTAAGCAAAATAAGCCAAGGCAAAGAAAGACAAACATCACGTTTTCCATTATATGCAGAAACTAAAAACATGGATCTCATAGACATACAGAATAGAATGGTGGCTACCAGAGGCTGATAAGGAAAAGAGCAAGGGGGTAAAGAGAAGTTGGTAAAGGGGTACAAAAATGTAGCTAGACAGAAGGAATAAAGTCTAATACTCAATACTACAATAAGTAAGATATATATTTCAAAACAGCTAAAAAAGAAGACTTGCAATGTTCCAAAAACAAAGAAAGGTAAATGTCTGATATAACAGATATCCCAATTACCTTAATTTTATCATTATACATTGTATACAGGTATCAAAATAACACATATGCCCCCAAAATATGTACAACTACTATGTATCAATTTTTGAGAGTGAAAAAACTTAATGACAAGATATAAAACATACATTGGCACATGAACAAAATATATAAACAGATTAATGTATAAAAACAAAATAATGAAAATTCACATTTGCTATGGAAATAAGTCAATATACAATACTGACTCAAAAAAAATTAAGAATTAGTATTATAGGAATTTCATTTAGAAATATATTGGTAGGAGAATTGAAACCCAAAAATGCTAGAAATTATTGTCTCCAAAAAGTGAAACTCTAGGGAAGACAGAACAGGGGTTTGCTGATTTTATAAAAAGCATTGTAAAACTATTAGACATAATAAATTATATACTTGCATTATTTTGCTAGAGTACCTTTTAATAAGCAAAACCTACTTAAATGTCAAAAGACAATATATTAATCTCACTTTGAGATAATTAAAAGTTTATCTGTAAAAGAACATAAGTTCTTAAAAATAAGTAAACAAATAAAATGACTTTTATTTTAAAAATGTGAGAAAAATCAGCTGGAAGCTAAAAACACATGCCAAATTCTCACTGCTATAAAGGTTATGAGAGAACTTTGCATAACAACATTTTGAGAACAGTAATATATCTCTCACTTTTCATGTATTCTCTTGAGTGCATGTTTAAGAAATAAAGGTTTATTTATCAAAGCAAGTCACTAAAAAAAAGACATATCTAAATAGCAAGAACAATTAATAAATAAATAGTATGTTGTTATTTTATGAAAATTGTTAACATTGTTTTTTTGAGTCTTTTTATATTTGCTTAGGTATTCCTTTCAGGCCTATCTGAAAGCCAAAAATATATCTTGCTCTTATTCATTTTCTTACTATAAGTAGAAAAAATCTTAAGGAAAATATGGAAAAATAAAGTAAAAATTTGCATTCATTCCATTTCTAGTCTTGTTTTTTGAAGAAGAGGATGAATTTTCTTGATTGGAATTACCTACATGTCTAACGGAATAATAAATTTAATTATAATACAGCAGTATTTAGATCGAATGGAAAGAACAATAAATTTAATTACAAAACCAGAAAAATGCTTAAACTCCACAAAGGCAGAAAGCATTATGTCTATCTTTTTCACTAGGTGAGTCAATTCCCCATTGCTGGCTATCTGGTATCTTTCCAGACAGAGGTTTCCTCATCCCGCAACTACCTTCCTATTCCCATGGTAGCCCACTCCAGTGCTCCTCACTGCCAGAAGTCATTTACATAACTGCCACTCAGGTATCCACTTTTCTCTAAATTAATTTTCTCTAGAAATGTACTTATCACACCCTATTATAATCTTTGTGCAATAAAATATAGGGGTATCATCATGGGTTTTAGAATCAGATAAATGCAAGTTCAAGCTCCAACTTGCTCATTTACTCAGTGTAAAAATATGGGCAAGTTACCTTAGAACTTATAAGACTATTTTTGAGAAAATGAAAAACTGAGGTTGGGTAAGTACAGTTAGGAGGCCATACTGACTTGTCCCCTTGTGTGAAGCCTTGTGAACTCCTTTTGTATCACTTGCACTCTCATGTGTCAGCACCTAATTCTTTTGCAAGATAAGCAGTCCTACAGAATACCAGTCTATTGGCAGATGGTTACAAGTTCCTAATACCCTATACCACCCAGAAAAGAGAAAACCCCTTATTTTTGTTATAGCTTCCCTGATCTTCAGTCAATCAGCACCAAAGACCAAATAAGCTATTAGCTACAAAGTCCTGTGCTGTGGGAGCTAGGGACTTCTCCTAGGTCCCACATGTACAGCTAAGCTCAAGGTTTAGCTTATAGTGACCTTTTCCTCATTTAATAGTTAAAAAAAAAAAACCCTAGGTGGAGATATCATATGCTAATGATAACTAGGATGTGTGTTAGAGCATGTAGATGCTAAGCACATGCACGAACCACAGGTCTGCCTTTGCATATTTGACCTCACCAGTATTTTATGAATATGTATGTACAGCTCCCATAAGGGGAATCTTCCTAAGGCACTAAGGGTTGTCATCTGCTTTGAGCAACCCACTCTGCCTCTCAGAGTGTACTTTCACTTTGGAATAAACTTTTTTGCCTACATCTGCTTTGAACTCGCTCTCAAATTCTTTTGTACAGCAAAATCAAGAACCACAACCGGTCCACCAACAACAGAAAGAGAATTAAATTAACAGAGAATTAAATTAAAAAGATAACTGTAGAAAGATCAAGTTATTCATGTCTGAAAATTCATAGCCTTACCCTTCTCCTTTGACCATAACATTCAGAAACCACCTGCTTAGCTTCTTCCAGTTAGGGAGGAAAGCTAAATACATTCCTCATTAGGTTCCACATAGCAGGAGTACTGCATGGCCTGTATACTAAGTACTATAAGGAGAGTATTGGTGAAAGAGTTAGAGAATTCTTCAGGAAGTAGGAGGATGAGTGGGATTATATAAAGAATTATAATGGACTATTTTGGAAACATAAAAAAAGATATGAGAAAGGATCAAAATGATATTTTTGAACTGAAGCACTTTGACTAAAACATGACTCACATTGAAACATTTGGTAATCAAAATATAGATTTCATTAAATATAGAAATATAAAATACAGTGGCTTAAGTAAAATATAAGTTTATTTCTCTTTCATTTAAAATAATTCCAGGAGTAGGCAATTCAGGTCTGATATAACAATCCTAGAAGTTGCAATGGATCTAAGCTCTTCCAAAAGTCCCTAGGTAAGACCCTTGTCCTTGTTGTCTAAACAATTGAAAAGAAGAATCACCTCCTCAATTTTCAAGAAATTTCTCAGAGCCAAAAAACACAATGCTGTCAGCAAAATGTAAAGAAGGACACTATTTTACTAAAGAGAAAACCAGGCTCAGAGTTACTAAGTAAATTAAAATTATCTTTTATTAGCCAAAACTTAGTCTACAACTACAAGTAGCTACAAATGGTACATTAACATATCAGAGGATTCAGAGGTTCTGCCAATAAGAAGAAGAGAAAGAATGGATGTTGAGGAAGACAGCTGGCAATCTCTAGCACACCTATGTCAGACACTTGCCTGAATCCCCTAAAATCTATTATTTATAAATCTGGAAACCAAAGATAACAGGCCCTAGTATCAGGATCAGAAAGGGTAAAAGTCATTGGAGTACAAAACAGAATGTAAGAGAGGAAAATTAAACAAAACAAAATATGCTGGTTTTTTTCTGTGCCAATAACAACAAAGTAGGTATTCAGTTATACAGAGTATAAAGGTCTATGTGTTTGGAAACAGAAGTTTAAGGTATTTTGCAGAAATCTAGATTTGTAAAAGTCTTGCCTATGTAACTATGAAAGATGAACCATATTCTAAATTTGTGGTAAGAATAAATCCAGTTCTAAATATTAATTCATTTTTGAAATTCACTTTTCATATGCCTTTCCTGTAATATATATGGCTCACAAATAACTGTTTAATATTTATTTATACATCACCTTGTATCAAGTGAAAGTTAAGGTGGCAAATTCTTATGTTAAAGTATTACAATTTTCCTCACAACATTTATCTATGAAAAAATACAATGTAGTACAATTTCCTATTGTAACTACTCTGAATATAGGCCATTCAAACAAAGGCAACTGCTTCTGTCTCCTGGTTTCAAAAATAGAAGAAAATTTCCTTTCTAAGATAAGAAATTCCTTCTGTCTACTTTGGCTGTAACTTTGCCTCTCAGCGACTCTCATTTCTTATGATCATTTATGATGAGTTCAACTTTTCCCTCCTCAGTTCATTTATCTCAGGATTCCCAATTAACTGCTCTACTCAAAGTCTTAACCACGCTCTTCAGCTGTCCACTTATTTCAATGTTGAACATATTCAAATACTCAATATGATCTTCAGTTGTCACTGTGCCTACGAGTTTACATGTCTGATTGAAATCTTCCTTGATTTAAATTTATGTCAGTTCAGGAAACATGCACAAATTTCCCAATACTGGTATCCTGGTTCAGCGACTGGGGTCTCAGTAATAACTTTCAGCCTGAGGCTAGCGAGCAAAAGCAGCTCAGAGAAAGAGTAAGAAATGGATTTCTAAATTTGTTTTAAAAATTATTGAAGCAACAATTCCAAGAAAAAATATTCAGAAAGTAGCAAGAATATTTGATCTGTCACTCGCAGTCTCAATTTTATGATTTTCAATGACTCTCTAAAGTTTTTAAATAAATATGACCAAATGTTAAATAAAAATCATGCAGCTCAAACAGAACATAAGAATATAGTGTTTATTTCAAGAACCACAATAATTGTGAACTCAAGATATAACCCAGAAAGAAAATTAAGTCCTGATATAGGATCAAGCAATTGCAATAAAGTATGATAATAATGACACAGTAATAATAGTAATAAAAGAAATGTACCATTGTGCCAGTAAAATGTAAAAGAAGGGTTTGTTGCTAAGATACTACCTTTAAACTGCCTAATCTACAGCTAAAACATGACAAAGAAAACAAAAAGGCAATCTCTGTCTATAATGTAAAGAGTAAAAAATTATAAATTAAGACTGAGATTAAATAATCTTTCAAGAGCTATAGTCAAATTTATGACAAAATTTGGGGTTAGGGTTATGCAACTACTATGCATACTGAAAAGAGCATGAATCATGTATGTCAATTCTGTATACACTCCATTAATTAGCCAATATGAAATGAGTCATTTTATAAAGTCATAATTATTCCTTCTGAAACATGGCTTGAGTATAGCAATGGTTTGCACAATTCCCTTTTTTTTCCAATTTTGCTAACAAATTGAACTTAATAGTTCAATTGAACTTAATAGTTCAATTTGTTAATAAATTATTAACAGGTTTAGAATCTAGGTTTAGATTTATTAATAAATCCTAAACCTAGATTTTAGGTGCTAATATAAGAATTCTGTAATGATTTCTTTTTGCTTGATTTCAAATTTTATATAAATAAACCATGTTTATGTAATCCGCTGTACTTGGCTTTTTTTGGTTCAATATTACATTCTTTTCTACAATTTTTAAACTTATTATTATACTTTAAGTTCTGGGGTACATATGCAGATTGTGCAGGATGGTTACATAGGTATACACTTGCCATAATCTCCTTTCCTTGTCTACCAGTGAGATTTCTTTTGGTTGCATAAAACAGACAAAGAAACAAATGGACTTAAATAATATAGTAAATTATGACCTCATATTACTGAAAATCCTAGAGCAATGGTTCTCAATCCTCTCTGCTGGAATCACCCTTAAAGACAACCTAGACAATACTATTCTGGACATAGGAATGGGCAAAGATTTCATAACAAAGATACTGAAAGCAATCACAACAAAAGCAGAAATTGACAAGTGGGATCTAGTTATATTTAAGAGCTTCTGCATGGCAAAGGAAACTATCAACAAAATGAAGAGACATCCTACAGAATGGGAGGAAATTTTTGCAAACTATGCATCTGCCAAAGGTCTAATATCCAGCATCTATAAGAAATGCTCATGGGGGAGGGGAGACCCAAGATGGCGGATTAGGAGCAGCTCAGGATTGCAGCTCCCAGTGAAAGTGCAGAGGGTGAGTGGACGCTGCATTTCCAGACGGAATTTTATTACCCCCAGACCAGGAGATTCCCAGGCGGAGCAGCCCCACAGGTCACTAGTGCGGCTGTTTTGGCCGGCGCGGCTGCTTGGCCGGTGCCCCAATGCGGCGGGTCTCCGTACAAAATCCACTGGTCTGTGTGCCCTTTTAACTGGTGAGTGGAGCTACGGGAAGGCAGATTAAAAGGGGGACTGAATCAGGGAGCCAGCCCAGGAGATCCCCAGGCAAAAAAGCGCTACGAATCT